>WNWK01024089.1:0-30193 GCA_009830355.1 Cherax destructor | reverse complement strand
AAATTGATTTTCAGACAAGATTTCTTAATTTTACTGGAAAGAATTCCAGATTCTGGGGCCCTTTATGTGCATAAATTTTTTACATAGGTTGATATGAACACGGGGTATATAAAAAAGGTGATCTGTGTCGTGTGTTGTGGTCATGGGTCCTATTAAAGTTGGTGAGAGAGTTTTGAGCAGAGGGTTTATATTAGAGTGTAAATTTTTATATATGTAGTAGGCACAAGAGTAAGTATGAATGTTCTTTACGGTGAGTAGTTTGAGACTTTTGAATATTGGTGGGTATGCTGTCTAGAGTGGGAATTTGTTATCATTCTGACTGCGGCCTTTTGTTGTGTTATGAGTGGTCTAAGGTGATTTAACGTTGTTGATCCCCATGCACAGATTCCATAGGTGAGATACGGGTAGATAAGTGAATGATAGAGTGAAAGAGAGCTGATTGAGGTACATAATAGCGTATCTTTGATAATATGCCTACTGTCTTGAGATTTTTTTGGGTTGTTGTATAGGGTTTAATTTAAGGCACTGTCAAGGTGGATTCCTGGAATTTTCCCTCGGAGTCTTGTGAGGGGTGCATTAAGTGTTATGTTAAGTGGAACTTTTGTGACTTTGCTTCCAAACTGTATGAAGTAGGTCTTGTCAGTATTGAGAGTAAATGTTATTTCGTCATCCATGTTGATTTTTTTCTGTAATTCGGCATTAACAGTGTTGGCCAGTATAACTGGATTTGGGTGAGAAAAGACATATGTTGTGTCATCTGCAAATAAAATGGGTTTGAGTAGTTGTGATGCATTCGGTAGGTCATTTATGTAAATGAGGAATAGGAGTGGCCCAGGACATTCCTTGGGGACTCCGATTGTATTGGTTGTGTGGAAGAGTTCTCTCCATTTGTGTACACGTATTGGCTTCTGTTGGTGAGGATGATTTTAGGTAGTTGAGTGGGTGCCCCCTTATACCATAGTGTGCTAATTTTTGGAGTGCCGGCACTGTATTCCCATCTCCAGAACTCAAGCCCGGCCTGCCGGTTTCCGAATCCCTTCATAAATGTTACTTTGCTCACACTCCAACAGCGTCAAGTATTAAAAACCATATGCCTCCATTCACTCCTATCAAATACACTCACACATGCTTGCGGGAAAGTCAAGCCCCTCGCACACAAAACTTCCTTTACCCCTTCCCTCCAACCTTTCCTAGGCCGACCCCTACCCCGCCTTCCCTCCACTACAGATTTATACACTCTCTCTACATGTCCAAACCACCTCAACAACCCCTCCTCAGCTCTCTGGACAATCGTTTTGGTAATCCCGCACCTCCTCCTAATTTCCAAACTCCGAATTCTCTGCATTATATTCACACCACACATTGACCTCAGACATGACATTCCACTGCCTCCAGCCTTCTCCTCGTTGCAACATTCATCACCCATGCTTCACACCCATATAAGAGCGTTGGTATAACTATACTCTCATACATTCCCCTCTTTACTTCCATGGACAAGGTTCTTTGTCTCCACAGACTCCGAAGTGCTCCACTCACCCTTTTCCCCTCATCAATTCTATGATTCACCTCATCCTTCATAGATCCATCCGCCGACATGTCCACTCCCAAATATCTGAATACATTCACCTCCTCCATACTCTCTCCCTCCAATTTGATATCCAATCTTTCATCACCTATTCTTTTGTTATCCTCATCACCTTACTCTTTCCTATATTCACTTTCAATTTTCTTCTTTTACACACCTACCAAATTCATCCACCAACCTCTGCAGCTTCTCTTCAGAATCTCCCAAAGCACAGTGTCATTAGCAAAAAGCAACTGTGACAACTCCCACTTTGTATTTGCTTCTTTATCTTTTAGCCCAACACCTCTTGCCAAGACCCTCGCATTCACTTCTCTTACAACCCCATCTATAAATATATTGAACAACCACGGTGACATCACACATCCTTGTCTAAGGCCCACTTTTACTGGGAAATAGTCCCTTCCCTCCTACACACTCTAACCTGAGCCTCACTATCCTCATAAAAACTCTTCACTGCTTTCAGTAACCTTCCTCCTATTCCATACACCTGCAACATCTGCCACATTGCCCCCTATCTACCCTATCATACGCCTTTTCCAAATCCATAAATGCCACAAAACATCTTTACCCTTATCCAAATACTGTTCACCTATATGTTTCACTGTAAACACTTGGTCTACACACCCCTACCTTTCCTAAAGCCCCTTGTTCATCTGCTATCCTGCTTTCTGTTTTACTCTTAATTCTTTCAATAATAACTCTACCATACACTTTACCAGGTACACTCAACAGACTTATTCCCCTATAATTTTTGCACTCTCTTTTGTCCCTTTGCCTTTATACAAAGGAACAATACACGCTCTCTGCCAATCCCTAGGTACCTTACCCTCTTCCATACATTTATTAAATAATAGCACCAACCACTCCAAAATTATATCCCCACCTGCTTTTAACATTTCTATCTTTATCCCATCAATCCCAGCTGCCTTACCCCTTTCATTCTACCCACTGCCTCACGAACTTCCCCTACACCCACAACTGGCTCTTCCACACTCCTACAAGATGTTATTCCTCCTTGCCCTACACACGAAATCACAGCTTCCCTGTCTTCATCAACATTTAACAAATCCTCAAAATATTCTCTCCATCTTCCCGATACCTTAACTCTCCATTTAATAACTCTCCTCTCCTATTTTTAACTGTCAAATCCATTTGTTCTCTAGGCTTCCTCAACTTATTAATCTCATTCCAAAACTTTTTCTTATTTTCAACAAAATTTGCTGATAACATCTCGCCCACTCTCTCATCTGCTCTCTTTTTACATTGCTTCACCACTCTTTAACCTCTCTTTTTCTCTCCATATACTCTTCCCTCCTTGCATCACTTCTACTTTGTAAAAACCTCTCATATGCTAACTTTTCTCCTTACTACTCTCTTTACATCATCATTCCACCAATCGCTCCTCTTCCCTCCCGCACCCACTCGCCTGTAACCACAAACTTCTGCTGAACACTCTAACACTACATTTTTAAATCTACCCCATACATTTTCGACCCCATTGCCTACACTCTCACTAGCCCATCTATCCTCCAATAGTTGTTTATATCTTACCCTAACTGCCTCCTCTTTTAGTTTATAAACCTTCACCTCTCTTTTACTTACTGATTCTATTTTCCTTGTATCCCATCTACCTTTTACTCCCACTGTAGCTATAACTAAAAAGTGATCTGATATATCTGTGGCCCTCTATAAACATGTACATCCTGAAGTCTACTCAACCGTCTTTTATCTACCAATACATAGTCCAACAAACTACTGTCATTACGCCCTACATCATATCTTGTATACTTATTTATCCTCTTTTTCTTAAAATATGTATTACCTATAACTAAACCCCTTTCTATACAAAGTTCAATCAAAGGGCTCCCATTATCATTTACACCTGGCACCCCAAACTTACCTACTACACCCTCTCTGCATGTTTCTCCCACTTTAGCATTTAGGTCCCCTACCACAATTACTCTCTCATTTGGTTCAAAAGTTCCTATACATTCGCTTAACCTCTCCCAAAATCTCTCTTTCTCCTCTACACTCCTCTCTTCTCCAGGTGCATACACGCTTATTATGACCCACTTTTCGCATCCGACCCTTATTTTAATCCACATAATCCTTGAATTTACACATTTATATTCCCTCTTTTCCTTCCATAACTGATCCTTCAACATTATTGCTACCCCTTCCTTAGCTCTAACTCTCTCAGATACTCCTGACTTAATCCCATTTATTTCTCCCCACTGAAACTCGCCTACCCCCTTCAGCTTTGTTTCGCTTAGGGCCAGGACATCCAACTTCTTTTCATTCATAACATCGGCAATCATCTCTTTCTTATCATCCGCACTACATCCACGCACATTCAGACAACCCAGTTTTATAAAGTTTTTCTTCTTCTCGTTTTTAGTAGATTTGTACAGGAGAAGGGGTTACTAGCCCATTGCTCCCGTCACTTGATATGTGCCAACATAACCCTTTTTAGTGGTTGGGTTGTAACTATTACCATTGGGATAATTTTTCCCTTTGTGGAACTTAGTTGATGACTCAACGTCACTATGACCGGTATTCTTAAAGGTAGTGGGCTGGCTAGTCTGCAGTTGAACAATTAATTCTTGCAAGCCTATCCTTATTTCCTCCAACCCAAAGTAACCTTTATTATACTTGTTAGATAACCACTCTATCGTTTTATGGTTCAATTGAGGTTGTATCATCCCACTCAATAACCAATCTGATGCCTCCAGATCATGTTTATTACTCAAGATTTTGAGGGTGCTCTCTAGTTTAATCCGAAATTGTTGCAAGCTTTTATAGTTGTGCTCTGGAGTTTTCAATTTAACCAGCGCAGTTATTAGATCCAGTCTACGCTGTTCCTTATTACCATAGGTACTCTTTAACAGACTAACAGCTTCTGTATAAGAGTCGTTTATATTGGGGAAGGCCTGAATGAGAATGAGGGCATCTCCCTCAATTGTCCCTTTAAATAAATCAACTTATTAACAGGTTCAAGATCATTCCTATCATGTACCATTGCCTTAAAATGGACCAAAATTCCTCCCAGCTGTCTCCTGGCTGGAACGACAGCAATTGTAGCTCTGGGAGTTTGGGGAGGGACATCTTATTTACTGTCCCAGGCTGGCCCACTAAGTTATCTACACTCTTTGCACTGTGCAAAGCCCTAGTTTTACAGGACAGAATATGTTCCTCCACTTCATAATATTGCTCAAACAGTGTTTCTATTTCCTCATTATCTGAACAATTCTCCATAAGGTCCTTTTCATATTCCTTAAACCACAACTTGTATGACTCATATCTACTATCTAAGGAGTCTAAATACAATTTTAATTCATCGGGGTCCACTGTATCTTGATCCATGAACTCTGTGCACTTATTGAGTGCCTTTGTAACATGACCCTTACGAGCTTGTAACGAGGCTTTCTTTGCTTTAAGATCCCTGGGCTTGACACTCCCAGCAGTTTCATCGGGTCCAGCCATGGTTATAGGATTAATAACCACTGATGTCACAAATTAAATAAATTGTTTATAAAGGTGATTATCAAACCTTACTCTTGCACAAATCGTAGCAACGCCTGGGCTAGCAATTAATTGGACTAATTATTACAATTCACCCCACAATTTATTAATCTGTGTACTCTATACTCACTTTCTACAATCAGTCACTTAATTATTAAATAATTAATTCAATAATGATTAATTCACTAATCACCTCCGGTTCAGGAAGGACCAACGGGCGATGTGGGGAATTAAGAGATTACCTGTCTGGGCTTCACCGCCACTTACAACAAAATAATCTCCCGGGGAGTGGACCGACTAGTATAATTTTACCGCGGTTACCCCCGTTGAGGCGTGTGAGAAAACTTGACCCACTCATGGTCACATTTAAGGGGACCCTCTGATATTCTCACTCTAAATCCACATCTATCCTTGAAAAGTTTATTAAGAATGAGTAACACCAATGGTTACGGTATTGTTAAATTTTGTGGACTGTATAGGTTGATGTCTGACTGATTGGGGAGAAGGAGGAAAGAGTACAACTTAATATCACTCACCCTTTATCCGTGCCATTGCTGTTCACTTGAAGATCCCGTCATTATCATTCCCACCGTAAACCCACATTATCCCAACATACCTACTGGCCAGACGGTTGCTAAGATAACAAGAGTACTTACAGTGGGGAAGAAACAGCATTCTTGTCGCTATTCTTCGACGGATCGCATGGTCCTGCTCGGTAGATTATTCTTCCGGCAAGACGATGATGTTGGTGGTTGTCCCGATGAGTCAAGAGAAGATTGATCCCTTGAACTCTCTTACGCCCACGAGACCGGGCGTTATTTAACGTGGTTGGTCGGGGTAGTGATTCATATCCTCTCACTATACCCCTTTATTAGACTTTATACGCAACACTTTACACACTATTCACACGTCGGTTTAATGTCCCATTAATTTACTCTCGTTAGAAGTTAATCCATTAATAATTGTGTACGATGAACACTGATCGAACCGACGCACATTTCAACACCGTAATGGCGGCGGCGTTCACTATTTAACACATTATTACTCTATTATTATAGTTTCTTAGACTTAATGTTCCACATTATGCCCAGCGAATATTCACAACATTCACTATTGTGAAGAGAGACCATTAACCGCGATTTGGTCATTGTAAACGCCGATTTCCATCTCCTTTATATCCAGAGCTCACCCATCGTTCACCTCCATTCGCTTATCCCACGAGAGCGACTGCTCCCTGCCCTCGTATGACCCAGCACGGCGTACCCACGCCACCATCGCGATGGTTCTCTACTCATCTCAAGAAAAATACGAACCAACAGCCACACATTAAGAATATTCACATTTGAAAGGCTATCGAGTATAACCTTTCGGGAAAATAGCCAATATTTTCCACAGGTACCATATAGTAACATATGTTACAATGGTACCATATGGTACAATGTATATGGTGCAATGTATCATATGGTACAATGTATCATATGGTGCAATGTACCATATGGTACAATGGAACCATATGCTACAATGTATCATATAGTGCAATGTACCACATGCTACAATGTACCTTACGGTACCCTATACCATAGTACAGGGTATCATATGGTACAGATACAGGGATCCCAATGGAAATTAGTCACCCTGAATTTTTGAGTTATCCTAAGATCTTTCACATATGCTGTTGTATTGGGCTGGTGCAGCGTTCTGCATGTTCGTGGCACCATATGGTACATTGTACCATATGGTACTATATGGTACCGTTGTATTCAACACAACCGCACTAATATTTTCATAATTATTTTGTTTACAATAATTGTTTACAATAAAAATATGCAAAAATGTTGTATGTTAGAAATGTTCTATTATATATTTACAAACGTACAGTGACTGTACATGTTTCTATAGGTGGATGACGAAGCGCTTTGTGTTGGAAACTGCTGCGTCAGTGTGCCTTGATAGCCACACTCACTGCTCAGTCTGAGCTAGTGCCTCCTTCCACCAACATCACTTACTGACCATATGGTATGCTGTCAGTAGTGTTACTGAATCAGTAACACTACTGACAATGGTACAGGGTACCATACGGTACAGGGTACCATATGGTACAGGGTACCATATGGTACAGGGTACCATATGGTACAGATACAAGGATCCCTTTGGAAATAAGTCACCCTGACTTTTTTGGGTTATCCTAGGAGCTTTCCACATATGCTGCTATGTATGATAATCTATGTACGTAACTGTATTTGTGTACACCTCAATAAACTTACTCAAGTGCATGTGGAGTCGTAAGTTTATTCAGGTATACACAAATACAGTTACATACAGTGGACCTCCGAGTATCGTAATTAATCCGTTCCAGGAGCTAGTACTTAACACGAAGTTTACTAAATTCGAACCATTATTTCCCATAAGAAATAATGTAAATACAATTAATCCGTTCCACAAAAAAATATTCACATATAAAATAATTAAAAACAATATATATATATATACATTTTCTTACCTTTATTGAAGAGTTGCAGGCATCTGGAAGATAGAGTAATGAGTAATGAAGGTCCTCTTGGGCATTTTCTTCCAAAACAGGCCTGTTTCATCACAATTAAACACTTGTTGGGGGAGGAATTCTTCAGCCTCTATGAAGGGAAATCCCCACTCCCTGCATGCCTGCTACACTCCCTGCATGCCTGCTACACTCCTTGCATGCCTGCTACACTTCCTGCATGTCTGCTACACTCCCTGCATGAATGCTACACTCCCTGCATACCTGCTACACTCCCTGCATGCCTGCTACACTCCTTGCATGAATGCTAAACGCCCTGCATGAATGCTAAACTCCCTGCATGCCTGCTAAACTCCCTGCATGAATGCTAAATTCCCTGCATGAATGCTACACTCCCTGCATACCTGCTAAACTCCCTGCATGCCTGCTACACTCCCTGCATGAATGCTAAACTCCCTGCATGAATGCTAAACTCCTGCATGAATGCTAAACTCCTGCATGAATGCTACACTCCCTGCATGAATGCTACACTCCCTGCATGCCTGCTAAACTCCCTGCATGCCTGCTACACTCCCTGCATGAATGCTAAACACCCTGCATGAATGCTATACTCCCTGCATGAATGCTACACTTCCTGCATGCCTGCTAAACTCCCTGCATGCCTGCTACACTCCCTGCATGAATGCTATACTCCCTGCATGAATGCTATACTCCCTCCATGAATGCTAAACTCCCTGCATGAATGCTAAACTCCCTGCAAGAATGCTACACTCCCTGCATGCCTGCTAAACTCCCTGCATGCCTGCTACACTCCCTGCATGCCTGCTACACTCCCTGCATGAATGCTATACTCCCTGCATGAATGCTACACTCCCTGCATGCCTGCTAAACTCCCTGCATGCCTACTACACTCCCTGCATGAATGCTACACTCCCTGCATGCCTGCTAAACTCCCTGCATGCCTGCTAAACTCCCTGCATGAATGCTACACTCCCTGCATGAATGCTACACTCCCTGCATGAATGCTACCACAGGGGTGCCACTAGGAAGCTTCTTTGGACCCATGGTGACTTATTTCACAGTGGCAATCACTAAACCACCAAAAAAAACACCAAATGTATTGTGAATGTTTGAAAGAGTGCGCTGGGTAATGTTCTCTCAATGGTAAATGTTACGATCAGGGCCTCATTTATTAGCCTGTTTTGCCCCGTCGTAACAAGTTATTTAATTAAGCTTTGATTGTTTCATCGTTAGAGAAAATCATTATAGTATTAGGGTAATTTTTAGGAGATTGACCCAAGCAAGTAAAATTTGAGAAATTTAATATAAAAGAATTCATATAATTATTCAGTGTATGGTATAAAGTTATCTCTATTTCAGTGTAATACATCATGATAAACTTTATTCGAAAACAGTCGACATATGACTTTACTTGCTTCTGTACAATAATCAATCATACTCAATGACATGAGTTTTATACAAATAATATTTTACATTAACGTTTCGCAATACAATAACTGAGACTATTGCCTCAATAAAGGCAGAGAAGTATAAAATATCAACTGAAACATCAAATACTTTTTCTTGAGACAATAATTCAGAATACTGACCAAAGCTCGGCTAATACAAGCTATCACCGTAAGTCGTGGATGAATAGACAATTTTCAAACCATACTAGGTACTTAACAAACCCTCCTAACCCTTTCAGGGTCCAAGGGGGGTCTCCGAATCTCGTTCTCAGGGTCCATGAATTTAAAAAAAAAAAAAATTTTTTTTTCTTATGAAGTGATAGAGTTTTTTTTTCTAAATCTAATAGGCTAAAAAATACATTTTTGCGATCAATACTTACGGAGATATAGAGGATTGAAGTTGACCAAAATGGAACCGCTTACGGCAACATCGCGGACTGCCTGTCACCCGGTAATAGTTTATTTATTTTTTTTATACTTTTTTCTTTTATTTTTTAACATTTTATTTTGTCAAGTAACTTTTATGTCCTGTGAGACCAATATAAATCATATTTTGTATATATACACTCCTTTTATACTACACAATAACTGCTGGCTGACTGGCTGACCAGCTGTCTGGCTAGCTGACCAGCTGGCTGGCTAGCTGACCAGCTGGCTGGCTAGCTGACCAGCTGGCTGGATGGATGGCCAGCTGAGTGGCTGGCTTGCTGGCTGACCAGCTAGCAGGCTAGCTGGCTGGCTTGCTGACCAAGTTGGCTGGCTGGCTGGCTGGCTAGCTGACCAATTGGCTGGCTGGCTACCTGACCAACTGGTTGTCTGGCTGGCTGAACAGCTGGCTGGATTGATGGCCAGCTGACTGGCTGGCTGACCAGCTAGCAGGCTGGCTGGCTGACCAGTTGGCTGGCTAACTGGCTGGCTAGCTGACCAGTTGGCTGGCTGTCTGGCTGGCTGGCTAGCTAGCTGACTAGTTGGCTGGCTGGCTGGCTAGCTGGCTGGCTGGATGGATGGATGGCCAGCCGGCTGGCTGGCTGGATGGATGGCCAGCCGGCTGGCTGGATGGATGGCCAGCCGGCTGGCTGGCTTGCTGGCTGAGCAGCCGGCTGGCTGGCTACCTGACCAGCTGGCTAGCTGACCAGCTGGCTGACTGAACAGCTGGCTGGCTGACTGAACAGCTGGCTGGCTGGCTGAACAGCTGGTTGCATGGATGGCCAGCCGGCTGGCTTGCTGGCTGACTGACTGGCAGGGAAAATACAATAATAATAATAATAATAATAATAATAATATTATTAATAATAATAATAATTATTATTATTATTATTATTATTATTATTATTGTTGTTGAAGCATGATGGTGTGTCAGTCTTATCAGTAATCTAATTACAAGTGACATTGATGAGGGGTGAGGGTCCTCTTATCTTATTATTATCAGCTAAACTAATTAGTTTTGACATTTGATGTGGGTACCCTGCCTTGCCTGCCTGCCTCCCTGCCGCCCTGCCTCCCTCCCTCCTTTCCGCCCTCCCTGCCTCCCTCCCTTCCGCCCTCCCTCCCTTCCGCCCTCCCTGCCTCCCTCCCTCCTTTCCGCCCTCCCTGCCTCCCTCCCTCCTTTCCGCCCTCCCTGCCTCCCTCCCTTCCGCCCTCCCTGCCTCCCTCCCTGCCGCCCTCCCTGCTTCCCTCCCTGTCTCCCTGCCAGCCAGCCAAGGGTGACGGGTTAGCCTCCTCTTATCAGAGTGATGACATTTGACAAATGAGTGTACATTGCCTTCCCTTTATTTGTTTTCACTGTTTTATCTGCCTGTCTGTTTGTCTCTCTCTCTGTCTCTCTCTGTCTCAGAGACAGTCACTATTGAACCAACACTGCCACATCTGAGTCCTGATATATTATTTTTCAGACTGGATTTTTTTGGATTATCCTAGGTAATTTACACTACGTATTTATCCTATTTTATTTACACTGTATTTGTGTACATATGTTACAGAGCCAGCTAGCTAGCTGGTCAGCCAGCTGGCCAGCCAGCCAGCCAGCCTGCCTGCCTGCCAGCCAGCCTTCCCTCCACTGTCTTCCCCACCCACCACAACTGTCTTCCCCACCCACCCCACTGTCTTCCCCACCCACCCCACTGTCTTCCCCACCCACCCCACTGTCTTCCCCCCACTCCACCCATTGCCTTCCCCACTCCCCCCACTGCCTTCCCCACTTCCCCAACTGTCTTCCCCACTCCCCCTACTGTCTTCCTCACTCTCCCACTGTCTTCCCCACCCACCCCACTGTCTTCCCCACCCCCCACTGTCTTCCCCACTCCCCCACTGTCTTCCCCACTGCCTTCCCCACCCACTCCACTGTCTTCCCCACTTCCCCCACTGCCTTCCCTACTCCCCCCACTGCCTTCCCTACTCCCCCCACTGCCTTCCCCACTCTCCCCACTGCCTTCCCTACGACTCACACTGCTGGAGTTAGGTATTCCTTACCACATGGCTTGGTGACAAAGGCTCACTGAATTACCACTCCCACAATGCAATGCAGGTGCATAGATTTTTTTCCTACTGCGCACACTTACCACATAGACCCATTCTAACACATGCAGGCTTACCAGCTCTCTCCCCCTTGATTTGAAGGTGCTAGAATTTATGCGTACTAGTACGTCAATAACCCCAGTGCGTAAGCCGTACTAGTACGTCAATAACCCTGAAAGGGTTAAAGGTAGAATAACTTCCCAAGCCTACTTCAAAGAGCGTATGACTACTCTTGTGAAAGTCAGTGAACCTACTCCTGGTCAAAAGTGGATGTGTGAACCTACTGACGATCGTCAATGTTTGATGAAACGACGTCATGTAGGTCACGTGACTGAGGGAAGGGAGACCGGCCACTACCTAAACAGGTAACCGGCAGTATGACTAGTGGTCTCACTACATGAACACCACAGTAAAATGTAACATCCTACCTACAACATAGCTAAATCAAATAATAGTATAAAGTAAGACATTTTCATTTTAGCTAATAACGGAAATATCTCCAATATACCATTATGATAAAAATACACACAATATAAAATGTTGGTCAAGGGTATACCCGTAACACCTCCCCCTCACGACCACAGGTCGCACCAAACAAAATATCAGAAGCCAAAAACCTCCTACATATAGTAAAATTACTGGAATATGAACACAATAATGATAAAGTTTTAGAAACTTCTTACTTGATGTCCAAATTTATCTCACATTACACAGGAGATACTCTCATTTAACATATAAACAAAGACAAAGTACTACTGCGTCTCCATTTTTGATAACTATTTCTTCTCCGTACAAGTGCAGTGTAGTTAACAGTGCGGGGACTCCATACAACTCCAGGTTAATGTTGTGATGGTACAGGCATCGCCGATATAGCAGCCAGGCATAACTTGCTTTTGTACATGGAGAATAATAGAAGGCAGCCGTTAAGAGGTGATAATCCTATCCTAGCAGCTGGAGTGGCTTCAAGGTGTATATAACTGAAGAGTGGTCATACGCTCTTTGGAGTAGGCTTGGGAAGTTATTCTACCTTTAAGAGGGTTTGTTAAGTACCTAGTATGGTTTGAAAATTGTTTATTCATCCACGACTTACGGTGATAGCTTGTATTAGCCGAGCTTTGGTCAGTATTCTGAATTATTGTCTCAAGAAAAAGTATTTGATGTTTCAGTTGATATTTTATACTTCTCTGCCTTTATTGAGGCAATAGTCTCAGTTATTGTATTGCGAAACGTTAATGTAAAATATTATTTGAATAAAACTCATGTCATTGAGTATGATTGATTATTGTACAGAAGCAAGTAAAGTCATATGTCGACTTTTCGAATAAAGTTTATCATGATGTATTACACTGAAATAGAGATAACTTTATACCATACACTGAATAATTATATGAATTCTTTTATATTAAATTTCTCAAATTTTACTTGCTTGGGTCAATCTCCTAAAAATTACCCTAATACTATAATGATTTTCTCTAACGATGAAACAATCAAAGCATAATTAAATAACTTGCTACGACGGGGCAAAACAGGCTAATAAATTAGGCCCTGATCGTAACAAATGGGGGCATGTCCGGGATGTTTGATCCGAGGTAAATGGAGATATGATCTAAAATCTTAGGCCATATTATCATTGTTGTTATGAACTTATTTTCATAATGTCAGGATCATCTGAGGCTCAAGTACACCTTCATGCAGAAGTTCTAAACCATCAGATAGGGGAGCTAGGTCTCAACTTTATATTTTGACAGTCTGTACAGAGAAGTACAGTGGACCCCCGAGTTTCGTAAAAACTTCACTCCTGAAGTCTGCTCAAGTGCCATTACCGAACGAATTTACCCCCTTAAGAAAAAATGTCACGTAAGTTAGTCTATTTCAGACCCCCAAAAATACTTTTCCACAAGCACTTACAATATTATACTTACATAAATGTACGATTTCCGGGGTTTACGAAACTCGGGGGTCCACTGTATCTAGAACTGGAAGTTGCTAACTTGTTTGTCTTCCAGCAATGATGGATACTGATGTTTGGCTCTCGCTTACCTCTCACCCTGAAGATAAGCAACCACAGGGTATAAGTAACTATGTCTCTTTCCCTTTTGCTTTTGGTATTGGCGACACCATTATTGGGCAGAGTGAAAGGATTGACTTTGGCGAGTTCTTGGTAAGTGTCTCCCTATACGGTTGGAGCTCTGGTGATTGATTTGTCTCCCTCTGTTGTTGGACTTGCTTCGTAGTACCTGTAAGCCCAGGGTCTCGTACCTGTAACCTAGAGTATCCACATGACAGGAGTTAGCATGGTTGGTGCTGTTGTTTTCGCCCTTAGTATTAAGGCCAAGAACCTTTTGTCATTTTGTGAGTCACTGCTGTCCTGGGATAAAGCATATCATTCTAGTTGGTATATTGGAAGGATAAAAGTTAGTAATGACATTTTGGAACAGAACCTACTCTAAAGTTCCTTAATGTTCACTCCAGATTAATGTGGACTACATTAATCTGTTCTGCAGCCTTTCTGTTGGCAATGTTGGCTCAGCTACTGTTCTAGCTGTTAATGCTGGTGCCTCTGTGCGATTTCTGCATATAGAAATCTTTGTAGTACTATTCTTTTTGTCTGTCTTGCAGACATTAAAAGCTAATATGAGAAGCAAAACTCATATTTATTCAAGCTTTTATGGAAACAGTGTGTTGAGGTTATCACCTCTGGTCCTCTGGAACGAGTGTTCAGTGGAGGTGAGGAAAAAACTGTAAGGACTATTCTTAGAGAAGTCGGGGTGACACACTACTGTCAAGGGTGACTCCACACAGAATTCTTCAAAGGAATTCGCCTAAGGAAGTAGTAAAGAATGTCTAACTACTGTCAAAGAGACATTAACAAGTGCTCTTGACAGGATGTTTAAGCCAGAAAAGTCACTGGTTGAGTCTGACTTGTCAGAGGAACTTATGGCAAGCGACATGTGTTTTCTCGCATTGCTTTCCTCATGTGTGAGCCAGCGATTGTCTTCCTGTCTGTTAAAGAGTCGTGGCTTTAGCAACTTGTGTTGTGACTCAATTATGAGGACGCTTAGAGAAGCTGCTCGTCTGAACCTTAAGACATGCTTTGAAGAACTACGGTTTTCTAGCCATATTGTCTCGTGCTGCTGCATTTCTTCTGAGTATCTCGCTTGGAACTCCTTCGTTGCCTGGAAGAAGACATTTTCGAGGTATTCATGTTCAGCAGACGGACATGAACGTAGAGACGCGACCGACACTTCAGGAAGAGCCAGATGCTCTTCGTATTTACTTCAAGACGTCTTCATTCGTGATGCCTGAGTATAGGTTTCACTCCCAGCATTTAGTGTTTTCTGCATGCTTCCTGACATACTAGTCTCTATGCTACAAGCTAGTCCCTGAGCAGAAGTTGGTATACTTCTGACACACTAGCCTCTATAGTACAAACTAGTCCCTGAGCAGGAACCTGCCTTCGCTTCCTGACATACTAGCCTCTATGCTACAAGCTAGTCCCTGAGCAGAAGTTGGTATACTTCTGACACACTAGACTCTATAGTACAAGTTAGTCCCTGAGCAGGAGTCGGCATATACTTCTGACACACTAGCCTCTATATTACAAGCTAGTCCCTGAGCGAAAGTTGGTATACTTTTGACACACTAGCCCCTGTTTAATAAGCTAGTCCCTGCATAGAAGTTTGCATCCGTCTGACATACTAGTCTGACAAACTAGTCCCTGAGCAGACGTCTGCGTATGTTTCCACTGAACTGGGGAGTATTGGAGCAGAATTTGATTGACGGTTCTGCCGAGTAAGTCTGGTGCGGATGACACTGGTGGAGCAGTGTCATGAGTATAAGCCAGCGCCCTTCTGACATACTAGCCTGACAAACTAGTCCCTGAGCAGAGGTCTGCTGGTACTTCCGCCAGATTGGTATTTGGTGAGTCTCTCCGAGTAGAAAATGGCTGTATGCTGTATGTACGTGGAAAGTTTCAGAATATTAAAGATATGAAGGTAAGGGCGTATGTGTGAGAGGCAACGCTGTCCCCACCTGGACTCGTCTTCTGTTAGTATTTCATCACCCTCGTCTGTGTTCATCGCTGTGTTGGCGCCGTGTTCTTGGTTGCCACGTACGTCACTTTTCAACAGTGTCTGGCCCTCAGTTTCTCTCCGACTTCAGATATTTTGTTTGGTGCGACCTGTCGTCGTGAGGGGGAGGTGTTACGGGTATACCCTTGACCAACATTTTATATTGTGTGTATTTTTATCATGTAGTATAAAGTAAGACATTTTCGTTTTAGCTAATAACGGAAATATCTCCAATATACCATTATGATAAAAATACACACAATATAAAATGTTGGTCAAGGGTATACCCGTAACAGTAAACAACGCTTCACTGGCGGGCGTCCTGCGCAGGCGCGGAGCAGGCGGACAGGTCTAATACGTTACGAAACACGAGCCATTTTACGATTCTCGAAATCGAAAAAAGCTTACGAAACACGATCTTTACGAAATAAGAACCTAATGAAACTCGGGGGTCCACTGTATATTTATTATAAATAGCAGCATATGTTTGGAGAACCTAGAATAACCCAAAAAAGCCAGACTTATTTCCAATAGGGTCCCTGTACCCTGTACCATATGGTATAATGTTTCATATGGTACAATGTACCACATGGTGTACCATATGGTACATTGTACCATATGGTACCATTGCACCATATACCATTGTATATGGTACCACTGTACCATATGGTACAATGTACCATATGGTTCAGAACCATAGAATTCCTCTTCAGATCCACTTCCATCAGTCTTAGAACTATAACTTGAGAAGAGGATAGTCAGAATTCGCCCGAGGAGTGAGAGCTTCCTTGCCGCCTGGCATGCAGAACAAAGCTACTTTGCCGGTGTTCCCACAATGCCATGCGGGCTCCCAGATTTTTTGTATAGTGCGCACACTGACCAGACAGACCCATTCTCTTAGATGTAGGCCCATCAGCCTTATCATGCTAAATTTGAGGCCGCTAAAATTTAGGCGTAGTACTACGGTTTGGACCCAGAACTCAAAACCATAGAACTACGGCACGGACCCTGAAAGGGTTAATAAATGTATTTTCTGTGAATATTTTTGGGTGTTTGGAATGGATTAATTGTATTTACATTATATTGGTCTCACAGGCCACAAACATTACTGGAAAAAAAAAATATAAAAGAAAAGAAAAGAAAAAAGGAACAAAGCAGTAAAATAAAAAAATGTGACTTTTCGGAAGTCACCAATGTTGCTGCCACCCGGTCATTGAGGGTCAACTTCACGCCTTTATATCTTGGAAAGTACTGATTGGAATTTTTTGTTTGTTTTATTACCTATAGAAAAATATTATCTTTAATTCTGTAAGAATTTTTTTTTTTTTTTTAAATTCTTGGACTCTGACTCTCACTCTGAGATTTCGCCTCTGGACCCTGAAAGGGTTAAATAAAAACACCAACCACTCCAAAGCTATATCCCCACCTGCTTTTAACATTTCTATCTTTATCCCATCAATCCCAGCTGCTTTACCCCCTTTCATTCTACCCACTGCCCCACGCACTTCACCCACACTCACAACTGGCTCTTCCTCACTCCTACAAGATGTTATTCCTCCTTGCCCCATGCACAAAGTCACAGCTTCCTTGTCCTCATCAACATTTAACAGTTCCTGAAAATATTCCCTCCATCTTCTCAATACCTCTAACTCTCCATCTAATAACTCTCCTCAATTATTTTTAACTGTCAAAGCCATTTGTTCCCTAGGTTTTCTCAGCTCTTTTTAATCTCGCTCCAAAACTTTTTCTTATTCTCAACAAAATTTGTTGATAGCACCTCACCCACTCTCTCATTTTCTCTCCTTTTACATTCCTTTACCACTCTCTTAACCTCTCTTTTTCTCTCAATATACTCCTTCCTCTTTGTATCACTTCTTCTTCTTTGTAAAAACCTTTCATATGTTAACCTTTTTTCTCTTACTACTCTCTACCTCATCATTCCACCAATCGCTCTTCTTCCCTCCCACACCCACCTTCCTATATCCACAAAATTCTGCTGAACACACTAACACTACATTCTCAAAACTACCAAATATCTCTTCAACCTCATTGCCTATACTCTCACTAGCCCATCTTTCTTCCAATAGTTGTTTGTATATTACTTTAAGTACCTTCTCTTTTATTTTATAAACCTTCACCTCTCTCTTACTTGCTGATTTCATTCTCCTGTATCCCATCAACCTTTTATTCTCACTGTAGCCACAACTAAAAAATGATCTGATGAATCTGTGGCTCCTCTATAAACATGCACATCCTGAAGTTTACCTATCAGTCTTTTATATACCAATACATAATCCAACAAATTACTGTCATTATGCCCTGTATCATATCTTATATATGTACTTATTTATCCATTTTTTCCTTAAAATATGTACGTATTACCTATTACCAAACCCTTTTCTATACAAAATGCTAAGGGATGATACAGTGCCTGGGGAATGGGAGGTGATCCACTTTAATCCAAGAATGAGGAGGGTATCTTCTAATTCCTTGTAGCAAGAATCCTTTCCCAGCATTTGATGTTAACTGGTGTACATCAATGTTCAAATCATAACATTTTCTGGTGTACATCAACAAAGCTATACACTTGATAATGCTGTACACATGATAAAGTTCTACACATGATAAAGCTGAACACATGACAAAACTTTACACTCAATAAAGCTCAACATTTAAGATTTTACTTTAGCTTTTGATTTTTTCTTCAATAGTTTTGTTAAAACACCTATCACATCAACTTCTCTTCATGTACCTTTTGTGGTGAAGACGCGACATTTCTCTGCATGAACTGGACCACTTCTTCATTGCTCTGTCATTGCCTAGTAACATTCTAGCAACGTCGAATGCCAGCTGCTCTTCTGTCTTGATCCCCAGATCACACAGTGCTAAAACAACAATTTACATCAAATACTGTTTAACATATGACTGATGCACAGGAATACCAACAATTATTATTATTATTATTATAACTATCATTATTATTATTATATTCCTAGATAGCACTACACTCATGAAGGTTTCTCACTGGTGCACAGTAAAAGGATAGAAGCAGAAAGGAAGGTGGTCAATAAATCAATGTCAGTTAAGAACTTAGAGAGCAAATTTGCAGTAAGTATAAGAAGAGTGCAAACCAATACCAAAAAAGAGAGGAAGAAAGCAGCATAAATTTTATAAAAGGCTAAGTTTATCAAAGCTGTTGCATAAGTAAAATATAAATGTGGACCAGTAGAAATTAGATATTAAATGCAGGGAAGCTTGTATTAATAAATGCTTCCCTGCATTTACTGTTTTCTTACCACACTGTTTAATCTGTTACCACTAGCTCCACACATGGAAGACAAATAAACACATTTCAACTCTTTCACTGTCCAGACCCCTAAAATTAATACTTCTCTTAATGTCCACTTTAAAAAGTCTCCTGAAATGGTAGAGAATTTTTTTCTGAAGGTAATGACACCAAAAGTATGAAATCTGATGGAAAACTTATGGAATTACGTGGACACAAAGTTTCTGAGCAATTTATGCATTGGCGATTTCACCCACTTTGATTACTATTTTAAGCCCATTCCATTCTTCCATTTAACCAAATTCTTAGCTATTTCACAAGGGTACCTTCCATTCTATTGATTGAGCACAAGAAACCACTAATTTGACTATTTCAACTACCCTATAAAGTGCACAGAAATCGATAATTTGGCAAATTTTACGCAAATTTGAAAAATACCAATTAAAAAATAGTCCAAAATAAACATTGTAGATATTTATGGCACTAAAACAGCATTTCCTCTGTTTATTAGTTGTATCTCTAGGTCTCTCCTATATTACACTTGCCTTCCATTTTGAATTCTTTTTCACACAAAAATAAAAAATTTACTATATTTCTCAGATGATAAAATATAACCAGGAAACAATAGCCATGCTTTACAGGTCCCAATAACTGAATGAGACATATTAACAATTTCGAGGTCATTCTCGAAATATTACGGCTTTGAAGCCAGGGTCAGTCCCGTAATACTATGCCAAAATTCTAGTGGCTTCCAATCTTGCAAGAGAAAGCTGGTAGGCCTACATATGAGAGAATGGGTCTGCATGGTCAGTGTACACAGTATAAAAAAAATCCTAGCTCTGGGTATCTAATATACAACTCAGGACAATTATTTAATTACTTTAATATATGTACTGAACTGTAAGTGTATTTGAGCACAACTTGTTGACAGATGTGAGGGAACATGTACACTAGTGATATACAATGTGAGAGTGATGGTAGGTAGCCATCATACATAGGTAAAGTAGAGGAACACAGAGAGGAAAGTGCCAGGAAAATTAAGACTTAGAGACAGATGGTAGGAGCTTCTCCTAAGATGAAGTCAGTGTTTTGTTCACCAGATGAAGGCAGTGTTTTTGTTCACCAGATGAAGGCAGTGTTTTGTTCACTTGATGAAGACAGTGTTTTGTTCACTAGATGAAGGCAGTGCTATGTTCACTAGATGAAGGCAGTGTTTTGTTCACTAGATGAAAGCAGTGTTTTGTTCACTAGATGAAGGCAGTGTTTTGTTCATCTGATGATGGCAGTGTTTTGTTCATCTGATGATGGCAGTGTTTTGTTCATCTGATGATGGCAGTGTTTTGTTCACCTGATGAAGGCAGTGTTTTGTTCACCTGATGAAGGCAGTGTTTTGTTCACCTGATGAAGGCAGTGTTTTGTTCACTAGATGAAGGAAGTGTTTGTTCATCTGATGATGGCAGTGTTTTGTTCACCTGATAATGGCAGTATTTTGTTCACCAGATGAAGGCAGTGTTTTGTTCACTTGATGAAGGCAGTGGTTTGTTCACTAGATGAAGGCAGTGTTTTGTTCACCTGATGATGGCAGTATTTTGTTCACCAGATGAAGGCAGTGTTTTGTTCACTTGATGAAGGCAGTGTTTTGTTCACTAGATGAAGGCACTGCTATGTTCACTAGATGAAGGCAGTGTTTTGTTCACTAGATGAAGGCAGTGTTTTGTTCACTAGATGAAGGCAGCTTTTGTTCACCTGATGATGGCAGTTTTGTTCACTTGATGAAGGCAGTGTTTTGTTCACTAGATGAAGGCAGTGCTATGTTCACTAGATGAAGGCAGTGTTTTGTTCACTAGATGAAGGCAGTGTTTTGTTCATCTGATGATGGCATTGTTTTGTTCACCTGATGAAGGCAGTGTTTTGTTCACTAGATGTAGGCAGTGTTTTGTTTACCTGATAAAGGCAGTGTTTTGTTCACCTGATGATGGCAGTGTTTTGTTCACCTGATGAAGGCAGTGTTTTGTTCACCTGATGAAGGCAGTCAGTGTTTTGTTCACCTGATGAAGGCAGTCAGTGTTTTGTTTAACTGATGAAGGCAGTGTTTTGTTCACCTGATGAAGGCAGTGTTTTGTTCACTAGATGAAGGCAGTGTTTTGTTCACCTGATGATGGCAGTGTTTTGTTCACTAGATGAAGGCAGTGCTATGTTCACTAGATGAAGGCAGTGTTTTGTTCACTTGACGAAGGCAGTGCAATGTTCACTAGATGAAGGCAGTGCAATGTTCACTATATGAAGGCAGTGTTTTGTTCACTAGATGAAGGCAGTGTTTTGTTCACTAGATGAAGGCAGTGTTTTGTTCACTAGATGAAGGCAGTGTTTTGTACACTAGATGAAGGCAGTGTTTTGTTCACTAGATGGAGGCAGTGTTTTGTTCACCTGATGATGGCAATGTTTTGTCTACCTGATGAAGGCAGTGTTTTGTTCACCTGATGAAGGCAGTGTTTTGTTCACCTGATGAAGGCAGTGTTTTGTTCACTAGATGAAGGCAATATTTTGTTCACCAGCAATGAAAACAAGCTTCTCCTGACACCAGTCTTTGCCACATGAACACCCATTCAAGCTTTTTTGTGCAAACTGTTTAGAAAATCTTCAATGCTATGGAGTCTGGAAACAAGACATATTGCCTAAAAAATAAACCCCATGTTTAGCTAGCAGTGCTTATTAAATAAGAACCTGGGTGTAAAAAAAAACTGTAGTAGGTCACCCCTTTTCCCCAAAGAGAACTTAAGTTCCACAATGGATATAATAATATACAGTGGACCCCCGAGTTTCGTAAAAACTTCACTCCTGAAGTCTGCTCAAGTGCCATTACCGAACGAATTTACTCCCTTAAGGAAAAATTTCACGTAGGTTTGTCTATTTCAGACCCCCAAAAATACACTTCCACAAGAACTTACAAAATTATACTTACATAATTGCACGATTTCCGGGGTATTCGTTAACCGAGGGTCCACTGTACAGTGGAACCCAGACTTTCGAACATAATCCATTCCAGGAGCTAGTTCTCAACTCGAAACGTTCAAAAGTCAAATCAATATTTCCCAAAAGAAATAATGGAAATACAATGAATTCGCTCCTGCTGTCAGGAGGCAGGACAAAATAGTACTTCACTATGACGCTATTATCAACTCGACTGCTTATTTATCTATCACAATTCATCTAATATGACATAATAAACAATATAAATAACATAAAAACCTGATATACACTCTAGGTAGTAGGTTGGTAGACAGCAACCACCCAGGAAGGTACTACAGTCCTACCAAATGAGTGTGAAACATAAGCCTGTAATTGTTTTGCATGATGGTAGGATTGCTGGTGTCTTTTCCTCTCTTATAAACATGCAAGGTTGCAGGTATGTCTTGCTACTTCTACTTACACTTAGGTCACACTACACATGCATGTACAAGCATATATATACTAACCCCTCTGGGTTTTTCTTCTATTTTTCTTCTTAGTGTTATGGGGGCTATAGGACCCAACATGTATTGTTGTAATTAAGTAACATAAATACCTAATTCTATTGAATTAATCAGAATTACTGCTTAAATGTTTTGAGGTTAGGCCACCCTTAAGACTTAAAGAAGCTGAATTAACCTGATTTTCTCAATAAAATAGGTTATAAATACACATATTTAAATAAGTAGTTTACAAAGTTGCATGTCTCATTTTAAATAAATAAGATGTATTGTGGGTACATGTGTAGTGTGTGCAAAGCGACAGTCTTTTGCTTTTCATTGTTTTGTTATGGAATGGGAGGAGCTGGAGTTGGTGGTTGTCACTCAGCTGATCGAGACGTGCTTTTTGAAGGCTCCTCAGATGTTTATTGGTGGTGACGGTCCTGTTTAGGTTCTTCACTGTATTTTTCTTGTGTGTGTGTGCTTTTAGTAATTTTTTCCTATCAAGCGGTGTTATTTGACCCCTTTCTGGAGAGTTTGACTGGGATGTCATTCACCCCTATGGGGGGGACCCCTCTCTGGCCCATACTCAGTTGACAACTGTTTTCTCGCCTCTGGATCATGATATGGATACAGTGGTCCCTCGGTTTTCGGTCATCTCCAAACTCGAACATTTATGTAAGTGTATTTTCGTAAGTGCTTTTGCAAGTGTATTTTTGGGGGTCTGAAATAGACTAACCTATGTGACATTATTTATTAAGGAAGTAAATTCGTTCGGTAATGGCACTTGAGAAGCATTCTGGAAAGAATTTTCGGCAAAAACCGAGGGCCCACTGTATTGTGTCCCCTGCTGGGATTTATAAATGAGCCCTTGAGGCTGATGATGGAGCCAGGCCCCTGTCTAGCCCTAAGCACCAGCCAACTTCTTGTCTAGACTGTGTTTCTTCTCCACTCCACATTACACCAGACGTGATGGTGGTTCTCGTGCATCCTAAGGCTGGTGGTACCCCCTTCACCAATCCACGGAAAGTCACTAATGCCATCAGTGGCTCTCCTTTTGGCAAGGCCTGCATAGACAGGGGTGTCCAGCAACTCGGTAGAGGTGCAGCCCTAAGGCTCCGACTACATCGTAAGTCTTTTCTGGCCAGAAATTTACCACTTAATGCCATCCATGTCCTAGGTAAGTGGAATGTAGTCTGCTGGGAGGTCCGCTCCTCAATCCTTGCTGCTGGTTGTTGTTACGGTAGAATTGGACCGATTTCCTCATCCCTCTCAGATGAGGAGATCCATTCTGAGTTGGTTTTGAGTGGGGGGGATGACTTAGGTTTACAAGAGGTTTGGAGCCTCTCGACTCATCCTGCCCCATCTCATATGGTTCGTGTATGTTTCCCAGGTGCTCTCCCGAAATTTGTAATTTTTGGCAATGTAAGATTTCCTGTCCTTCCATATACTTTTCCTCTTCTTTGGTGTCGGAAATGTTTCCTTTTTGGGCATGGAGAGTTGTCCTGTCGTAGTAAGGTTAGGTGTGCAAACTGTAGTGGGTTTCACCCAGCAGTCAAAGACGGTGTTGCCTGTACCCACCCAGCCTCATGCTATTTTTGCAAAGGGGTCCACAAAGTCACGTCCCAGTCTTGCTCGGCATATCGCCAGGCTCTTGATTTGGCAAACTCAGCCACGACCCAGTCCCTTTCCCTCGATAAATGTAACTCCAGCCTGCGGTCCGTTAAGCCAGTCACAGTCTGTAAGCCCTTGCCTCCTTCATCTCCTGCGCCCCCCACTGAGGGCATCTTCCCAGCATCAGTGCGGCCAGGCCACCTGTTCTCTGCAGCTGTGAGGACTAATGTCCCTGTTTCAAACCGTTTTGCAGCTCTTGCATAACTCTCTCTACCTTCAGAGGATTCACTACCTCTGGGGCAACATCATCTCCAGGTGTCTTCAGATCCGGCTTCAACTGCGGAAGTTATTGCTCATGCTCCTCCTCATTCACAATACATATCCTCCCATCAAGGTGGTGCAGCTTCAAAATCAACTTTCAGTTTGGTACCTCCCCTTGTCCAAATGGACCTCTTGCCTGACTCAGTGCCTTACTCCTCACAGAAGTCCCCCCCCTCCTCAATTTCTCCTCAACCCCAGCCCCTGTTTCAGGACCCTTCGCTATTGATGGTTCTGATGCTTCACTCTCGTCTGCCTGGGCTTCATTTCTTCATCCTGTCCTCCATTTGGTGGAGGAAGTGCTTCACTCCTTCCTACAGGGCACCTCTTTTATGACTGCATGTCTCTCGGTTCTCCCTCGCCTCATCGGGCTTCTAAGTTCACACACGTGACTCCCTCCCACTCCTCTATTTTTCTTCTCTGGACCATTTGTTCAATATTGGGAAAGCTCCCAGACCTCCAGAAGTATCTGGCTGAGGTACAGCCGCTCGTGGTGAGCCTCTCCGAAACATGGTTTCGTCCTCGTCATTCTGTTTGGCTGTCGGGTTTTACTGTTTATCGTCGGGATCGCCTTGAAATGGGTGCTGTTGGCCTAGCTCTTCTTGTGTGTAGCCAGCTCCAGAGTATGATCCTTTCCCTCCGAACCTATGAGAATGGGGTGTTAGAAACTCTAGCTTTGTGCGTTGCCTTGGGCACTCAGTGGTGTACCTTCCTCCTGATTTACAATCTGGGCAGGTCAGTAACACAGAGTGAGTTTACCCATTACTTTAGGCAACTCAGTTATTCTGCACTTGTCATAGGGGATTTCAATGCTAGGCACCATTTCTGGGAGCCATCAATTTCTTTGGGAGCAGTGAATCCCACAGGTAGGGCCTTGTTCCAAGCCCTCCTTGCATCTCCCCTTTCGTTGCTCACACCACCAGGATTGGAGACTAGAGTGGATCCTTACACAGGGTGAGCTTCTACCCTGGACCTCGTTCTTGGGTGTGGGTATTTTACTACAGCTGTTGTTTCTGTAGGCCCCTTCATGGGGAGTGATCATCTCCCAGTCATTGTATCTACCAATGGAGCCAATGCAGTGCCAGAGACAGCAATTCGTCCACGGTGGAAAACCACTCAGGCCGGTTGGAAGAGCTAGAGAACACACTCTTTGATTATAGCCTGTCTCAAGACTCTCTGTTGGACGATGCCGTTGCATCCCTTCAAGGGGCCATGTTAGAGGCAGGCTCCCGTTCATTTCGTCTTTCTGGGATCTTCTCCCGTTCTCACCCCCGGGTTCCGTGGTGGAATGATGAGTGCCTCCAGGCAGTGAAGGCACATCAAAAGGCGTGGGCACAGTGGCGGCACCAACCTTCAAGGGCTCTACAGTTGGCTTACCGAAGGGCTGACACTTTATGTCGGCGAACACTCCATGCAAAACGTGAACCATGGGCTTCTTTCTGTTCTTCTCTTTCTTTTCGCACCTCTGCTAGCCGGGCATGGGATTTCTTCCACTCTATGCTGGGATCACGATCTGTAAGCTCCTTTTCCCTGTTGGGGGATGGTGCAATGCCACTCTTCCCTAAGGATAAAGCGGTTGACTGCCAGGTGTTGGCATCTCCCTTCAGTTCTCATGAACTACAGCGGGCACTCTCCCAGCTTTCTTCCCATTCTTCTCCTGGGAAGGATAACATACCTTATTCATTCTTACTGCATCTTCCCCCCTCTTGTACAGATGCCATGCTAGAGGTTTTCAATGCCAGCTGGTCTCAAGGAGTTTTCCCCAATGCGTGGAAGCACTCTCTCGTGGTTCCGATTCTGAAGCCAGGCAAAGATAATACCCAACCAGACTCTTACCGACCCATTGCTTTACTGCCCTGCTTGAGTAAAGTGTTGGAAAGACTGGTGGCCACCCATCTCTCATGGTGGACTGAGGAACATGGCCTCTTACCTGAAAACCAGAGTGGCTTCCGTGAGGGTCGATCCACCCTCAACTCTTTGCTTCAATTTGTGCAGTTAGTGCATACTTCATTCGAAAGCCGGGAGTTCCTTCTGGCTGCCTTTTTGGATCTGCATGGAGCATTTGATTCTGCATCCCACAGGGCAATACTTTTTAAGCTAGCTCGCATGGGGCTGGCAGGAGCCCCCCTTTGTTGGATGCACAACTTTTTACAAGGGTGAACCTTCTGGGTTGCAGTAGGTGGCACGATGTCCTCACCCTGTCCTATATACAGGGGAGTGCCCCAGGGATCCGTTCTTAGTCCTCTCCTTTTTTCTGTATTAATGTCGGATCTCCCTTCCATACAGGGCGTGCATACTCTAGTGTGGCCCTTATGTACGGTGCCACTACTTTGCTTGCTGCACAAAAAAAACGTCAGCATTCCCTACAGTGCATAACATCATGGGCTGCCACCTGGGGTTTGGAGGTTAGTGTCGCCAAGTCCAGGCTCTTATGTTTTACTAGACGACGCCTCTCTACTCTTCCATCTGTTTCATTGGGTCAGACACCACTCCTTTTGGTCTCTTCTCATAGATGGTTGGGTGTCACTTTGGATGCACCACTCTTGACGTTGAGGAAACACATAATAGCCCTCCACCCCTCATGTGCATGCCACACTGCACTCATGCGCCGGATCTCTGACACTAAGTGGGGGGCGGATCGAGACCTCTTTAAATTTTATACAGCTATGGTTCACAGCAAACTCACCTATGCGAGTGAGGTGTATGGCTCGGCTTTTTCCTCCTCTCTTCACCGCCTGGATATTCTCCAGAATTTGGCCATCCGCAGTATGCTGGGGGCGTTCCCCTTTACTCCCATTGCAGCCTTGGAAGCAGAGTCTGGGATAGTCCCCCTCTTGTCAATGAGAATGGCAAGGAACTGCTTACAGCTCCATCATATGGCCTCTCTGCCTTGTACTCACCCATGCTGCCTCTCCCCACGAGTGTGGGAGGCAGCCTCCGTCCCCCCACGTTTGGTTCAGCCTTCCTTTGTGGCCAGGGCCCAACGTTCCTTGACCTACCTTTCACTCCCTGCACCAGTGGTGACTCCCTTCCCTCTTCACTCCCCAGTCTCCCCATGGATGGACCTGACACAGTACATCCACCTGGATTGGCCTTCTAGGAACAGGAAATTCCCCCAGATAGCTGCAATTCTCTTTGAAGAGTTTCGTGTTGTTACATATGGTTCTTCCTTCTCCATCTACATGGACGGCTTAGCACGAAATTCCCCCCCTTCTACTTCTTCTGCTGGATTCTTTGCTGATCTTTCTCTGTGTCAAACCTGGCGGTTAGACCCCGCTCACTCGGTCCTAGCAGGAGAGCTCTTCGCCATTCATCAGGGCTTGGTTTTTGTCCTTGCTCACCTCCCTCCTCAGCCTTTTGTTCTCCTCTCTGATTCCCAATTATCCCTAGCACTTTTGTGTTCTGACCATCCACGATCCCTATGCGTCTTTGTCCGACAGACGCAGTCTCTTATCCTACATTTTTTGCGAAGTCCAGGTTGGAGCATCTCCCTTCAGTGGGTACCTGCCCAT
This sequence comes from Cherax destructor, assembly GCA_009830355.1. Taxonomy (NCBI): domain Eukaryota; kingdom Metazoa; phylum Arthropoda; class Malacostraca; order Decapoda; family Parastacidae; genus Cherax; species Cherax destructor. Next base: position 2,357 of record WNWK01024089.1, on the reverse strand, counting down.
GTTGGCATTCGGGGCAATGAAGTGGCCGATCGTGCAGCCTCCCTCGCATATGCACTTTTTACCATTACCTCTCTTGCACTGGGCCGCAGTGATTTCACAAGGACTGTTTGGAAGGAAATTCGTCATTAGTGGCAGAAGGAACTGGTATGCTCCCTCTCTACTTCAGCACTGAGTTCTGTCCAATCTTTCAATGGCCCCTGCCCTTGGGCTCGCCATCCCAATCGCTCAGTGGATGTTGCACTGACTCGCCTCCGGGTTGGGCACTCAAGACTGGCGGATCATCTACACCACCTTCGAATGATGGACTCCCCGTGGTGTCCCTCACAGCCTGAGATGGTGGAACACTTCCTACTGTGGTGCCCGCGTTTATCACTCTGCACGGACTGTTCTCCGTGGGCCTTGCACATGTTTGGGGTGCAATCTTTAACCCTACCTCTCCTTCTTAATGGGGAGGGGTTTGATCCTCCAGACCATCAGGAAATATTGGCCTGTACCTGCACATTCTTGCTGGCTTCAGGGCGCATTAAGGACATATAATATGCAGTTATTAGTCTAACTTCCTTCCACTTTGGTCGAGGTTCCTTCTCCGAGCGTTGGACGGCAGGGCTCGATACGGTGTATGGTGTCAGTGGCCCTATAAAACCACAACAACAACAGTGGGAGGAGCTTGGAGAGACTCCTCCTTCCCACTCTCTCACTTCTCCAAGATGGCTGATGCAGGATAAGCTGGTGGTAGAGACTGGGCTTTTGTTGATATGTTTCTGGGCAGAATGGTGTGCCAGAGGTAAGAGTTACCTGTTGAAGTGAAGTTGCCACAATCCACTGTTATTTCAGTGTATCAAGACACTGTGCGTTTAAGAAATGCTGAGGAAAAGAGTGTTAAATGTGGCAAGTAGATCTTGTTTCTGCTATGGGTCACATGTTGTGTATTATTATTTTATATTATTAACACATTGGCCGATTCCCACCAAGGCAGGGTGGCCCGAAAAAGAAAAACTTTCATCATCATTCACTCCATCACTGTCTAAATGTTACTTTGCTCACACTCCAACAGCACGTCAAGTATTAAAAACCATTTGTCTCAATTCATTCCTATCAAATACGCTCACACGTGCTTGCTAGAAGTCCAAGCCCCTCGCACACAAAACTTCCTTTACCCCCTCCCTCCAACCTTTCCTAGGCCGACCCCTACCCCGCCTTCCCTCCACTACAGATTTATACACTCTTGAAGTTATTCTGTCTCGTTCCATTCTCTCTACATGTCCGAACCACCTCAACAACCCCTCCTCAGCTCTCTGGATAATAGTTTTGGTAATCCCGCACCTCCTCCTAATTTCCAAACTCCGAATTCTCTGCATTATATTCACACCACACCTCAGACATGACATCTCCACTGCCTCCAGCCTTCTCCTCGTTGCAACATTCATCACCCATGCTTCACACCCATATAAGAGTGTTGGTATAACTATACTCTCATACATTCCCTTCTTTACTTCCATGGACAAAGTTATTTGTCTCCACAGACTCCGAAGTGCTCCACTCACCCTTTTTCCCTCATCAATTCTATGATTCACCTCATCCTTCATAGACCCATCTGCTGACATGTCCACTCCCAAATATCTGAATACATTCACCTTATCCATACTCTCTCCCTCCAATCTGATATCCAATCTTTCATCACCTAATCTTTTTGTTGTGTATATGATTTATATAAATACTTGTATATACCTGTCTAAATAGATGCTATTTTTCTAAAAGTGGTTTAAATAACCCATGGAGAGGGCTGGTAAGTTTTATCAGATACAGCAGCTGATCATGAATGTAAGTATCATTATAGCCTATAAGACCTTAAATACCCCATACTAGAACATGTAGTGAGAACCTTGATGATAAAGTAAAGGGAAAATAAATAACACTTAGTTCTTGTTCTATTTTATTTCTGCTTATCTCCATGGGGAAGTGGAGCAGAATTCTTCCTCCGTAAGCTATGTGTGTCATAAGAAGTGACTAAATGCCGGAAGCAATTGGCTAGTAACCCCTTCTCATGTATAAATTACTAAAAAGAAGATAAGGAAAAACTTCATAAAATTGGGATGTTTGAATGTGCGTGGATGTAGTGCGGATCATAAGAGATGATTGCTAATGTTATGAATGAAAAGAAGTTGGATGTCCTAGCCCTAACCGAAACAAAGCTGAAGGGGGTAGGCGAGTTTCAGTGGAGAGAAATAAATGGGATTAAGTCAGGAGTATCTGAGAGAGTTGGAGCTAAGGAAGGGGTAGCAATAATGTTGAAGGATCAGTTATGGAGAGAGAAGAGGAAACATAAATGTATAAATTCAAGGATTATGTGGATTAAA
>WNWK01024088.1:0-30193 GCA_009830355.1 Cherax destructor | reverse complement strand
TACATTATTTTCTTTGTTCTCAGCGGGAGATTTGGAGGTGATCATGCTCTGATATATGAATTCAACCTAGCTTGTCGCCCTGCCCAACGCCCATCTGTTCACCTTCCTTACTACACATTGCAGCAAGGAATAACACATGAAGGTTGTTTCCTTGTTGTTTATCTGTATATTAGAAGTCATAATGTCCCCGACTTGTAGACAAGTGGTGCGCAGGTTTTCTCCTAATTTTCCTGCTAAGGAAAAAGAATAATACTTTGATTTAACGTCGTTGTGTAGTTGATCGAAACTCGCCGAAATACCCCATTATTTTTATCCCCATTGGGCACAGAGCATTTATGTTAATAAAGCCTATCTAATTTATTAACCTTCTTCAGTAAAGCTTTTGAGGCTGTTGATCACGATAAAGAATTCGATATTGTTTATTTAGACTTTAGTAAGGTTTTTGATAGAGTACCGCACCAGAGACTGTTAAAGAAAGTGGCAGCTCATGGCATTGGGGGAAAAGTGCTGTCATGGATCGAGTCATGGCTCACCAATAGGAAGCAGGAGAGTGTGCATAAATGGGTTAAATCCGAATGGGGACTTGTAACAAGTGGTGTTCCACAGGGGATCAGTCTTAGGCCCATTGTTATTTATAATATATATCAATGACCTTGATGAGGGAATTACTAGTGATATGAGCAAATTCGCCGACGACACGAAGATCGGTAGGATAATTGATTCAAACATAGATGTCATAGAACTTCGGAAGATTTAGACAAACTTAATTCGTGGTCAGAAAAGTGGCAGATGCAGTTCAATGTAGATAAATGCAAGGTTCTGAAGCTCGGGGTGTCCATAACCCAAGCACTTATAAGTTAAATAACGTAGAACTTAGCCATACAGATTGCGAGAAGGACTTGGGGGTGATGGTAAGCAGCAACCTTAAACCAAGACAGCAATGCCTAAGCGTACGTAATAAGGCAAATAGATTACTGGGATTTATATCAAGAAGTGTTAGCAACAGAAGTCCAGAGGTTATATTACAGCTTTATACATCATTAGTAAGGCCTCACCTAGATTACGCAGCTCAGTTCTGGTCTCCATATTACAGAATGGACATAAATTCGTTAGAAAACATTCAGGTAGAATGACTAAATTAATACATAGCATTAGAAATCTTCCTTACGAAGAAAGATTGAAGACCCTAAATTACATTCACTTGTAAGACGTAGAATGAGGAGACATGATCGAGGTATACAAGTGGAAAATGGGTATTAACAAAGGGGATATAAATAAGGTCTTGAGGATATCTCCAAAGAGAACCCGCAATAATGGATTCAAGTTAGATAAGTTTAGATTTAGAAAGGATATAGGAAAGTATTGGTTTGGAAATAGGGTAGTTGATGAGTGGAACAGTCTGCCTAGTAGGGTTATTGAAGCTAGGACCTTGGGTAGTTTCAAATTTAGGTTGGATAAATTCATGAGTGAGAGGGGGTTTGGGTTTGAGTGGGACTCGCGCATGAGGGGTAGAATTGTCAAAGCTTATTTCTTGGGTAGCATTGAAAATTGGGTTGAGCAAATATTCTGTTAGTGGGACGGATTGTGAAGGACCTGCCTAGTATGGGCCAACAGGCCTGCTGCAGTGTTCCTCCTTTCTTATGTTCTTATGATACTTAGAATCATTTGTTTGTCCAGTGTAACTCTAATAACAACCTATGCGTTGAGTCTTGTAAATGCCAACATTCGTTTTGGTATCTTGCACATTGTTGAGGAGAAGGTTCACATAACTATCACCACATATGTTTCCTTTATTACTCATCAACTCTTTTGTTGTTTGACCAAACTTAACTCAGAAACATCACTGAACCTTCTCTAGCCTAATGTAATTTCTTAGTCAAATTCTACTTTGTAGTTCTGCCTGGTCCTCATCCGATTGTATTCTTCTCATTAACTTCACATCATCTGCAAACAAGAAGACTTCTGAGTCTATTACTTCCGTCATATCATTCACATATACCAGAAACAGCAACGGTCCAAGGACTGACCCCTGTGGAACCCCACTCATCACAAGCGTCCACTCTAACACCTCGTCAGGTACCATGACTCGTTGTAACCTCCCTGTCAGTTATTCTCTGATCAATTGCAGTGTCTTCCATGTTATACTTTCCTGGTCTTCTAGCTTTTCCACTAATCTCTTGTTTGGAACTGTCAAAAGCCTTCTTACAGTCCAAGAAATTGCTATCTACCCACCCCTCTCTCTCTTGTCTTATTGCTGTCACCCTGTCATAGAACTACAGTAGGTTTGTGACACAGGATTTCCCGTTTCTGCATACTATACATGTTAGTGACACTGGTCTGTAGTTTAATGCTTTGTGTCTGTCCCCTGTGTGCGTTTGTGTCCTGGTAGTGAACCACACTAGTTACCCACCATGCATCTAACACCTCCTATTTAGTCTAATTGTGATAATAAGCTTTCAGGACTGAGTGACCCTTAGCTTCCAGGATGCAGAGTGGTGCTATTGACCAGACATATAACCACAGATTAGGTGAATAATATGTGTCTAGTTACTATTTGTCAAAGGCACTTATCTATAAACACTTGGTTGTCGAAGCGGTGTGTGTGTGTGTTTTGTGTGAATTCTGAGTGGTGTGCCTGGTGTTTGTATGTGTGCATTGTTTGTGTGTGTGTACTCACCTAGTTGTGGTTGCAGGGGTCGATTCATAGCTCCTGGCCCCGCCTCTTCACTGGCCGCTACTGGGTTACTCTTCCTGCGCCATGAGCTTTATCATACCTTTTCTTGAAGCTATGAATGGATCCTGCCTCCACTACATCACTTCCCAAGCTATTATACTTCCTGACCACTCTGTGACTGAAGAAATACTTCCTTACACCCCTGTGATTCATCTGAGTTTTCAACTTCCAAATGTGTCCCCTTGTTGCTGTGTCCCATCTCTGGAACATTCTGTCTCTGTCCACCTTGTCAATTCCTCTCAGTATTATATATGTTGTTATCATGCCCTCCCTATCTCTCCTGTCCTCCAGTGTCGTCAGGTCGATTTCCCTTAACCTCTCCTCATAGGACATACCCCTTAGCTCCGGGACTAGTCTTGTTGCAAACCTTTGCACTTTTTCTCGTTTCTTTACGTGCTTGGCAAGATGTGGGTTCCAAACTGGTGCTGCATACTCTAGTATGGGCCTAACGTACACAGTGTACAGGGTCCTGAACGATTCCTTATTAAGATGTCGGAATGCTGTTGGTAGGTTTCCTAGGCGCCAGTATGCTGCAGCAGCTATTTGGTTGATGTGCGCCTCAGGAGATGTGCCTGGTGTTATACTCACCTCCAGATGGTGTGTGTGTGTGTAGTGTAGTGTGTATGTGTGTGTGTGTGTGTGTGTAGTATTTTGTGTGTTAGTTACATTGTCCTGCATGTGTGAACTGGCCTGTGATGTATGTGTGTGTGTGTGTGTGTGAAACACTGAAATGTTCCGCCTGAATGAACGGGCCCTCCGTGTGGAGCTCTCACCAGACGGCTGTGTGTGTGTGTGTGTGTGTGTGTGTGTGTAGTGTGTAGTGGTTGATGTGTGTGTGTGTGTTGTGAGTTCTGAGGTCACTACTAGGTCCACTCTCTCCCCCTGCTTCATGAGATTTATCACACCTCTTGTTAAAGCTATGTATAGATCGTGTGTTTGTGTGTGTGTGTGTGTGTGTATGTGTGTGTTGTGTGTGTGTGTGTGTGTGTGTGTGTGTGTGTGTGTGAGGTAAGAAGGAAAGGGAATGAGAGACGGAAAGAGAGGGAGGAAAAGGAAGGGGTGGGAGTGAGAGGGAGGGTGTTTGGGGGAGTTTGGTGGTCAGATCGCAGGTGTGTCAAGTGTCAAACGACTTATGTGTATGTTCGTGTGTGCGTACTCGTGTGCGTGCGTGCTTGCATGTGTATGTCTGTGCACGTGCATTTTAGGTTTCAGTGTAAGTGTGTGGGTTTGTGTGGGATTGTCTGTGTGTGTTTTGTCGGAGTGTGGAAATAGGTGTGTGTATGTATGTGCAAGTGTGTGTTCTCTTTGTGTATACATTAAATAAACATTCTTTATCAGTACAATTAAGTTACTTTGTCTGAAACATTTAGCAGCAATGTTCCATTATATTAGTGTGTGTGTGTGTGTGTGTGTGTGTGTGTGTGTGTGTGTGGTTAGCTTTGTCTTGCCTTAGGGCATCCTACTCTCGACTACTCTTTCCTGACCAGCTTCTCTTCCTTAATAAGTAAGTTTATTCATGTATATGATAGTCAGGTGTCCAGAGGTAGGGTTGGATGAACCTCAGCTACCAGTGACCCACAACCACAGCTTATCACATGACATGCTACCAGAAAAAGGTGATTTGTACGTCACGTCTGGCAACGGAATATATCATCTGGGTTCCCGGTTCTCCTGACGAAATATGTCTTACTGCGTTGTTGTGCGTGTGCTCACCTTTTTCTAATTCCAGGGGTCGATTCACAGCTCCTGGCCCCGCCTCTTCACTGGCCGCTACTAGGTCACTCTACCCGCTCCATAAGCTTTATCATACCTCTCCTTAAAGCTATGTATGGATCGTGCCTCCACTACATCACTTCCCAGACTATTTCACTTCCTGACAACTCTGTGACTGAAGAAATACTTCCTAACATCCCTGTGATTCATCTGAGTCTTCAATATCCAACAGTGACCCCTTGTTGCTGTGTCCGATCTCTGGAAAATCCTGTCTTTGTCCACCTTGTCGATTCCTCTCAGTATTTTATATGTCGTTATCATATCCACCCTATCTCTCCTGTCTTCCAGTGTCGTCAGTTCGATTTCCCGTAACCTCTCCTCGTAGGACATAAACCTTAGCTCCGGGACTAGTCTTGTTGCAAACCATTGCACTTTCTCTAGTTTCCTTACATGCTTGGCTAAGTGAGGGTTCCAAACTGGCGCTGCATAATCCAATATGGGCCTAATGTACACAGTTTACAGGGTCCTGAATGACTCCTTATTAAGATGTCGGAATGCTGTTCTTAAGTTTTCCAGGCGCCTGTATGCTGCAGCAGTTATATGGTTGATGTGCACCTCAGGAGATGTTCCAGGTGTTATTCTCACCCCAAGGTCCTTTTCTTTGAGTGAGGTTTGTAGTCTCTGGCCCCCTAGACTGTATTCTGTCTGTGGTCTTCTTTACCCTTCCCCAATCTTCATGACTTTGCACTTGGTGGGGTAGATCTCCAGGATCCAGTTGCTGGACCAGGCCAGCAGCTTGTCCAGATCCCTCAGTAGTTCTGGCTGGTCCTCGTCCGACTGAATTCTTCTCATCAACTTCACATCATCTGCAAACAGGGACACTTCGGAGTCTATTCCTTCCGTCATGTCGTTCACAAATACCAGAAACAGAACCGGTCCTAGGATGACCCCTGAGGCACCCCGTTCGTCACAGACGCCCACTCTGACACCTCGCCACGTACCATGACTCGCTGTTGTCTTCCTGACAGGTATTCCCTGATCCATACTGAGTGTTACGGACATAGCCTGTAGATCACTAGGTTATAGTGCTTCTCGTAACAAATTCATAAAAATGACAGGATTATTTCGTCTAGGGGTCATCATACACAGGGCTCAACTTATAGAGAAAAAAGGAATCTTTCTAGTTTCTGTTGGTTTTATTAACAGCATTAATAATCACTTCTCATATCGTAAACACTATGAGTAAAACATATATCATTAGCCTTATTATCACATCACTATAATAACTTAGTTATTCACAAACGGCTTTAGACAGAGTTACTAGACTCTTTCACAATGAGTCAACTGGTATATATATATATATATATATATATATGTCGTGCCGATTAGGTAAAACTTGCGATTGTGGCTTAAATAGCAACGCTCACCTTGCCATATAAGACAAGTGAAAATTTGTGTATGCAATAATTTCGCCAAAATCATTCTGAACATAACGTAAAAAATATATTTCATTCTGTTTGTTTATTATTAAATTAATGTTAACGTATCAAAAATATATTTAGTTGGGTTAGGCTAAATTAAATTGCGCTTGTTGTAATAAGGTTAGGTAGGTTTTCAAAGTTTCTCTTGGTACAAAATTATAAATTCTTACATTAACATAAATGAAAAAAAAATATCTTTAAACGTATAAGAGAAAATTTTAGAAAGGACTTAATTTTAGATGAGTTCTTGCTAATTGACCAGTTTTACCTAATCGGCACGACATATATATATATATATATATATATATATATATATATATATATATATATATATATATATATATATATATATATATATATATATATATGTCGTGCCGATTAGGTAAAACTTGCGATTTTGGCTTAAATAGCAACGCTCACCTTGCCATATAAGACAAGTGAAAATTTGTGTATGCAATAATTTCGCCAAAATCATTCAGAACATAACGAAAAAAATATATTTCATTGTGTTTGTTTATTATTAAATTAATGTTAACGTATCTAAAATATATTTAGTTGGGTTAGGCAAAATTAAATTGCGCTTGTTGTAATAAGGTTAGGTAGGTTTTCAAAGTTTCTCTTGGTACAAAATTATAAATTCTTACATTAACATAAATGAAAAAATATATCTTTAAACGTATAAGAGAAAATTTTAGAAAGGACTTAATTTAAGATGAGTTCTTGCTAATTGACCAGTTTTACCTAATCGGCACGACATATATATATATATATATATATATATATATATATATATATATATATATATATATATATATATATATATATATATATATATATATATATATATATATATATATATATATGGATGTTTTTAGTCTGTTTTAGTACCTGTTTTCCAGTTGTATTGATTTTAAATTAGTATTTGATAATGTCTTTCTTGACCAGTTTTAACATTTCAATGATGGCATATCTTTCATAGGACAAGCTCAGCATTACTATAATACTGAATAAGTTCAAATTTGTGAATTATATTGAACATTCTTGACTACTGATTGTTGTTCGATTGCTAGAAAATTCCTTATTTCAACGACTACAAATTTATAGCTGTGGTGTATCTTTGAGAACTATTAATATTGTTAACTTGCTAATTAAACGCCATTCTGCCAGTTTTATTAAACAAACTGAGATATTGTTTTTTGTGCTCTAAATACTGGTTATATTACAGAGAATCCCTAATTAAAAATTAGAATTAAAGAATTAGAACATTTACACTCTAAATGGTAATATAATATGTATCACAGATGCAAAGACATATTATTAATATTTACGAAGAAAGAGAACAGGTATAGATCAAGCTTTTATTGTGGCAAAAAAGCTTGCCTGGCCACTTTGTCTTTTCTTTATGCACTGTATGTATCATTTTGAGCAATACTATGCCTACCATATATGTATAATGTAAAATGAGGCATTGCATTTAGCACAAATATCAGTAATAATTATAACAATGAGAGTAAGTAGGACATATTGACATATTGGTCAGTAAAAGATCAATGATTATTTTGAAGATTTACTAATATATATTAAGGGTGTCAGCAAGAAGATGAATTTTGACCTCCGAAATATTCATTTTATGGATATATATTTTTTTCCACAGTAAATCATACTAATTGCAAATAAACTAAGACCACCGTGTGATGTTGAAGTCTGGGATGATGGGGAACTGGTGAAGGTAGTCATTGGTGCGGTTGACGAGGAGGTCAAGAAGGGGTGGCAGCACATAGCTTTCCACCACCCCCAGAACCTTGGGCAGCTCTACGCTCAGAGCCTCGTTGATCAGTCCGCCAACAACACCGCCGTTCATCAGATGCTCAAACTGTACCTGAATACAAAAAATCAATCCCTTACAACTTGTTTTATAGTATCCTGTTGAGATTGTAATGATAACAAAAAAATTAAGAATGCAAGACGAATCCTCTCTTCATCTAATAAATTTCAGTGTCACTACTTTTTAATTACTAAAGGCGATATAATGTACCTTGAGTATACCTGGAGAGGGTTTCGGGGGTCAACGCCCCCTCGGCTCGGTCTGAGAACAGGCCTCGTGGTGGATCAGGGTTTGATCAACCAGGCTGTTACTGCTGGCCGCACGCAAACTGACGTACAAACCAAAGTCCGGCTGGTCAGGTATTGACTTTAGGTGCCTGTCCAGTGCCTTCTTGAAGACAGCCAGGGGTGTATCGGTAATCCCCCTTATGAATGCTGGGAGGCAGTTGAACAGTCTTGGGCCCCGGACACTTATTGTGTTGTCTCTCAGTGTATTCGGGCGCCCCTGCTTTTCATTGGGGGAATGTTGTATCTCCTGCCGAGTCCTGCCGAGTCTTTTGCTTTCATAGGGAGTGATTTTCGTGCGTAAGTTTGATACTAATCCCTCTAGGATTTTCAAAGTGTATATTATCAAGTATCTCTCTCGCCTGCGTTTCAGGGAATACACTCTCCAGGTCAGCAATTTCGCCTGCCTTGAAGGGGCAGTTAGTGTACAGCCTAGAGAGAACAAGCGATTTGAAGAGAATCATCATGGGCTTGACGTCCAAAGTTTTGAAGGTTCTTATTATCCATCCTATCAATTTCCTAGCAGATGCAGTAGATACATTGTTGTGGTCTTTGAAGGTGAGATCATCTGACATTATCACTCCCAGGTTCCCAGGTCCTTCACATTACTTTTTCGCTCTATTGTATGGTTAGAATTTGTTGTATACCCTGATACAGATTTAATTTCCTAAAGTTTTCCATATCTGAGTAGTTGAAATTTCTCTTCATTGAACTTCTTATTGTTTTGAGTGGCCCATTTGAAGATTTGGTTGATGTCGTCCACTTGGAGTCTTGCAGTGTCTTCAATGGAGGTTACTGTCATGGCAATTCGGGTGTCATCCCCAAAAGAAGACACGGAGCTATGGCTTACATCTCTGTCTACGTCAGATATGAGGATGAGGAATAGAATGTGAGCGAGTACTGTGCCTTGTGGAACAGAGCTTTTAACTTAACCGTAGTTTCCTCAGACTTTACTTTGTTTACTACTACTCTTTCTGTTCTATTTGTCAGGAAGTTATAGATCCATCTACCAACTTTTCTTGTTATTCCTTTATTACGCCTTTTGTGCGCTATTACACCATGGTCACACTTGTGAAAAGCTTTTGCAAAGTCTGTGTATACTACATCTGTATTTTGTTTATCCTCTACAGCATCCAGGACCTTGTCATAGTGATCCAGTAGCTGGGACAGTCAGGAGCGACATACTCTAAACCCGTGTTGCCTTTGAGATGATAATATGACTGATAATGAAAAGTGGAATGTAATACATGGACGAATTCTTTGTACCACTAACAAATCTTACGTAATTTGTTATATATACATTCACGTCTATGTTGTACATGAATCAAAGTTTTCAAAACTGTCCAGGCTACACTTCTCATTCTGGTGCCGATGTTAGAAGTTATAAAATTATAAATATACGAACGAAGCAACATGCCCTCCTAACACCAACCTCGAATTCTTATATTGTTTGTCCTAATTTCTCATTATAGGTTGGTTAGATCAGGCTTTGTTATTTTTTTCAACATTCCAGCAGTCTCCCACCGAGGAAGGTGACAAGAAAAAGAAGAAAACTATAAACTTTATCTCCTTTTTACATTTGGTAATATTATTTTAGATTACCGTTTACTAACAAAAAGTAATATTGTTACGTACAATTACACAAGTAAATTAAATATTATGTAAAGATGATAAAAATATTTAAAACATGAATAATAAATTAAAAATTACTGAGGGGACAGTAAACTACTGAGAGGACAGTAAACTACTGAGAGGACAGTAAACTATTGAGAGGACAGTAAACTACTGAGAGGACAGTAAACTACTGAAGGGACAGTAAACTACTGAGAGGACAGTAAACTATTGAGAGGACAGTAAACTATTGAGAGGACAGTAAACTACTGAGAGGACAGTAAACTACTGAGAGGACAGTAAACTATTGAGAGAACAGTAAACTACTGAGAGGACAGTAAACTACTGAAGGGACAGTAAACTACTGAGGGAACAGTAAACTCCTGAGGGGACAGTAAACTATTGAGAGGACAGTAAACTACTGAGAGGACAGTAAACTACTGAGAGGACAGTAAACTATTGAGAGGACAGTAAACTACTGAGAGGACAGTAAACTACTGAAGGGACAGTAAACTACTGAGGGGACAGTAAACTCCTGAGGGGACAGTAAACTACTGAGAGGACAGTAAACTACTGAGAGGACAGTAAACTACTGAGAGGACAGTTAACTACTGAGAGGACAGTAAACTACTGAGGGGACAGTAAACTACTGAGAGGACAGTAAACTACTGAAGGGACAGTAAACTACTGAGGGGACAGTAAACTACTGAGATGACAGTAAACTACTGAAGGGACAGTAAACTACTGAGGGGACAGTAAACTCCTGAGGGGACAGTAAACTACTGAGAGGACAGTAAACTACTGAGAGGACAGTAAACTACTGAGAGGACAGTAAACTACTGAGAGGACAGTAAACTACTGAGGGGACAGTAAACTACTGAGAGGACAGTAAACTACTGAAGGGACAGTAAACTACTGAGGGGACAGTAAACTACTGAGATGACAGTAAACTACTGAAGGGACAGTAAACTACTGAGGGGACAGTAAATTATTGAGGGGACAGTAAACTACTGAGGGGACAGTAAACTACTGAGAGGACAGTAAACTACTGAAGGGACAGTAAACTACTGAGGGGACAGTAAACTACTGAGATGACAGTAAACTACTGAAGGGACAGTAAACTACTGAGGGGACAGTAAACTACTGAGAGGACAGTAAACTACTGAGAGGACAGTAAACAACTGAAGGGACAGTAAACTACTGAGGGGACAGTAAACTCCTGAGGGGACAGTAAACTACTGAGAGGACAGTAAACTACTGAGAGGACAGTAAACTACTGAGAGGACAGTAAACTACTGAGAGGACAGTAAACTACTGAAGGGACAGTAAACTACTGAGTAGACAGTAAACTACTGAGGGGACAGTAAACTACTGAGAGGACAGTAAACTACTGAGAGGACAGTAAACTACTGAGGGGACAGTAAACTACTGAAGGGACAGTAAACTACTGACGGGACAGTAAACTACTGAGGGGACAGTAAACTACTGAGATGACAGTAAACTACTGAAGGGACAGTAAACTACTGAGGGGACAGTAAACTACTGAGAGGACAGTAAACTACTGAGAGGACAGTAAACTACTGAGAGGACAGTAAACTACTGAAGAGACAGTAAACTACTGAGGGGACAGTAAACTCCTGAGGGGACAGTAAACTACTGAGATGACAGTAAACTACTGAGAGGACAGTAAACTACTGAGAGGACAGTAAACTACTGAGAGTACAGTAAACTACTGAAGGGACAGTAAACTACTGAGTAGACAGTAAACTACGGAGGGGACAGTAAACTACTGAGAGGACAGTAAACTACTGAGAGGACAGTAAACTACTGAGGGGACAGTAAACTACTGAAGGGACAGTAAACTACTGACGGGACAGTAAACTCCTGAGGGGATAGTAAACTACTGTGGGGATAGTAAACTACTGAGGGGACAGTAAACTACTGAGGGGACAGTAAGCTACTGAGGGGACAGTAAACTACTGAGGGGACAGTAAATTATTGAGGGGACAGTAAACTACTGAGTTGACAGTAAACTACTTAGGGGACAGTAAACTACTGAGGGGATAGTAAACTACTGAGGGGACAGTAAACTACTGAGTAGACAGTAAACTCCTGAGGGAACAGTAAACTACTGAGGGGATAGTAAACTACTGAGGCGACAGTAAACTACTGAGTAGACAGTAAACTCCTGAGGGAACAGTAAACTACTGAGGGGTCAGTAAACTACTGAGTTGACAGTAAACTACTGAGGGAACAGTAAACTACTGAGGGAACAGTAAACTACTGAGGGGATAGTAAACTACTGATAGGACAGTAAACTACTGGGGGGATAGTAAACTACTGAGGGGACAGTAAACTACTGAGGGGACAGTAAACTACTGAAGAGACAATAAACCACTGAGGGGACAGTAAACTACTGAAGAGACAATAAACTACTGAGGGGACAGTAAACTACTCAGTCTGTTACTGACGTTTTCATCTGAATATCTAAGTAGTTTATTAACGGTCTAGAACCAAAGCAAAGTGAAACACCGACGATGTTTAGGCTAGTGAGTTTGATATCGCTAATAGATTACCATGTAACAGCTTTATTCCTGCATAACCATTAAATCCTTGATAAACTACAATATAAATTATACAAATATTAAAAAACAATAGTGGTCATATACCTAGCAATGACATCATTAGATATTTCAGGGGTTCTCTAGTTATGTTTGAGATATGATGGCCCTACAGCGGCTGTTTTGGAAATTAATTACTCAGAATTTACTTAAGAGTGCAGTAAAGTATTTAAACAATAACTGGTGGAGGTTGACACTCATCCAAGGTTCCTGCAAAGTTAGGAGAGGCAAGGTTGCTTCCTCCACTCTCTCTCTCTCTCTCCATGTTGCCAACACTAACCTCCCCAGTACATGAACACACTTTGGGCTAGAACAGCCCAATATATATATATATATATATATATATATATATATATATATATATATATATATATATATATATATATATATATATATATATATATATATATATATATATATACATATATATACATATATACATATATATATATATATATATATATATATATATATATATATATATATATATATATATATATATATATATATATATAAATATATATTATATATATATATATATATATATATATATATATATATATATATATATATATATATATAAAGAGAGAGAGAGAGAGAGAGAGAGAGAGAGAGAGAGAGAGAGAGAGAGAGAGAGAGAGAGAGAGAGAGAGAGAGAGAGAGAGAGAATCATTTATATAAAATGGGCACTAATATAACCATAGTTTGATTATCAGCAGCAATGTTAAACATTAATATCAGTGCCCATATGTTTCGGAAATTTATCTTGAACTATAGTAAAACACATGGACTATGGTACCACATATGATCAATCAACAAAGATATATTAGGAAGTTCAATAAAAAATACCATCCTCCTCACCTAGGTTTTATGTTACTATTATGTTGTAACACCTCCCTCAAGTTTTACCATACACGATATTTGGTAAAATACTGAATAATACACCTAATTAGTGTACATTTATAAGAAATGCACGTGAGAAGCGACATTATATGTGACTTTAGTGAGATCTTGAGTTCCTTCAACACATGGGGGCTGAATTTGACATCTTTAACACAGTTTCCTTATCTCTCTTCAATCCTCACTACCTTCGTCTAGTAGAGACGTCCTATTGTATTCAGTTAGCACTGTGAGCTAGTTCTTTGTGTACATATTAAAAGATATACCAGCACTAACAAGGTCCTGGCTCAGTTCCATGCCATATTATTCTATACACAACACAAAATCTTAACCATGACGTTTATGTCCTTTA
This sequence comes from Cherax destructor, assembly GCA_009830355.1. Lineage (NCBI taxonomy): Eukaryota > Metazoa > Arthropoda > Malacostraca > Decapoda > Parastacidae > Cherax > Cherax destructor. The sequence continues at coordinate 16,672 of WNWK01024088.1, read as the reverse complement.
TGCTTGGTGTTCTCAAGCTTCCCAGCTAGGTAAGTATCTTCATGCTTGGTGTTCTCAAGCTCCCCAGCTAGGTAAGTATCGTCATGCTTGGTGTTCTCAAGCTCCCCAGCTAGGTAAGTATCTTCATGCTTGGTGTTCTCAAGCTCCCCAGCTAGGTAAGTATCTTCATGCTTGGTGTTCTCAAGCTCCCCAGCTAGGTAAGTATCTTCATGGTTGGTGTTCTCAAGCTCCCCAGCTAGGTAAGTATCGTCATGCTTGGTGTTCTCAAGCTCCCCAGCTAGGTAAGTATCTTCATGCTTGGTGTTCTCAAGCTCCCCAGCTAGGTAAGTATCTTCATGCTTGGTGTTCTCAAGCCCCCAGCTAGGTAAGTATCTTCATGCTTGGTGTTCTCAAGCTCCCCAGCTAGGCACGTATATTCTCAATTTTCCTCTAAGTTTACAATTTTCAAATTTCTAACTATAATTTATCTAAAAGTGGCTAAATTCACTCTCTCCTCATAGCAGTATTCATAATAATAGTATTGTACGTATGTGACTGCATCAGTAGATTTTTTAATATTTTCACAAAATGTATGACTCATCTCGAGTACATAACAGCCAATTAAACCTTGAGTTCACACAGTAATGTTATTCTTCAAATATTTCCCCGAACTTTTTACACAAGTTGGGCAAATTAAACACATTATAATAAACAGAACGTTTCCTTAACTATAAGCTTACAGTGGGCTTCCCATTTTACACACATATATCTTATATATCTTTATTTACTACATGTACAAGGTATACAGTCCTAGCTGACATCACTGACATACTACTATATAGTAAGCCCCTTGTTATGCAGAGCATTTCCAGTAAATTGGGTCAGTTTTGTTCCAGGATGCAACCCACACCAGTCGACTAACACCCAGGTACCTATTTTAAACTGATGGGTGAAGAGGGACAGCAGGTGTCTTATGGAAACACGTCCCTAATGTTTTCCAGCCGTACCGGAGGAGATTCGAACCCCAGACCTCAGTGTGTGAGCTGAGTGCGCTAGCGATCGAGCTACGGGACACCTAAACACATACACTCCTTAATGTTAACAAATGATGTTGTGATATATAGGATTTATATGTAGGATTAAAAGTATATAGGAACAGAGGGGCTGAGTGACCCAATGAGAGCGTTTTGATTATAGTATTATGATTATGAAATGTATGTACAAAGTCTCTTAAAGGTGTTGCATAAGAAGTATTCATTTATATTATATATATTAACATTTGTACATATGACGTGCAAGACACGTCTCTAGTGTATATAACGTAAATTTGTAACCCCGATGTATGAGGGAAGTATAAGGTTTAATATTATATGGTAAAGGTTTATATTAAATGATGTCGGGTTTATTGATTCCAGCTGCTTATCTATTGCATACCTGCTCTGTTAAGATGTATAATTTATGACACATGTGCAACTGTAAATGAACTGTAAGTGAATGTAACCTGACCTGGCTGGGTCGGGGCATTGGCTTAAGCCGGTGGGAGACTTGGACTTGCCTCGCATGGGCCAGTAGACCTGCTGCAGTGTTCCTTCTTTCTTATGTTCTTCTTAAATAAAATATAAAAAAAAGTTAACAAATTATACCTATGATTAAATCAAACCGGAAAATATACAACATCTTTCATATCTATGTTATTCCACTCTTGGTTTATCTTTTTCCCATATTCTATTCTGATTCTTTTATTTATTTTTCCTGTCTTTGGAAATGGTGTGATGTGAGAAAATCAGTTAAGAATAGGTTAAGTGTTATTTTCTTTCCAGTTTAAGCAGAAGAGACAAATTTAATGTAGGTAGTAGATAATTGTGCTTATGAAAATATTCAATATATTTATCAAGTACACACTGGCAACTATCAACATGATAGCATGACAATAATATACGATTTTAGGGTCTGATATAACGAGAACATATTCTCATGAATCAAAAGTTTTAATTTTACAAGACCATGATAGACTTACTGCTTCTCCAAATAGAATAAAAAATCCCAGCAGAAACGAAAATTTAAGCCAGTAACACTGGCAGTTTAGGTTGTCGACTGTATAATAATTTAAAAAAAAAATATGTGACTTCACTCACATATTTTTGAGTGATTAATCTCACACTCACATGTATACTCAAGTCCATTGGCATTTTACACCTAATAATCCATCATGTGCATCCATGTGTATTAAAACTTATATTATCTTATGCATATTAAATCACTTCGATGAGTATATACCTTACACTCACTTATAAGACTGTCTCTCTGCTGTGTTAAATCTCACACTTTGTCTCAAGAATATATTTCCCCGACTAACCAACCTTTCAGGTCATGAACATTTCATGTACTGGAAGTAATTAAGAAGTAATAGTCTAATATGTCAGTCTATAACAGAGAAATGTAAAAATTAATTTAGCCAATCTATACAAAATATTATGATCATTATCTTTCACAATAGTAACAAGTCTATAATTACCCATTATGAAGATCAAATATGGCATGAGGCATTATTCCTTCTTACTTACTCCTCAAAGCATGACTCCTATTTACAATTTACTGCATGATTCTTACTTACTCTTTAATGTACTCTTCAACTCACGAATTCTGTTTACTCCTTAAAACATGACTCGCTCTTTAAACAAGTTTCCAACTAATTCTTCAGAGCATGTTTTCTGTTTACTCCATAAAGCCTGCCTCTTGCATTTTCTATAAAACGTGATTTTTTTTTTTTGCCAGAGTACTTACCACAGAGTCTTTGAGTGTGAAGTCGGCCGACATGTCCTTAACAGACAGGTACTTGCCCAGCTTGAGCTTCATGTAGAAGGTGAAGGTCATACCATTCAGCTGTATGCTGAGGAGTGAGAAGCCTTAATTAAGATGAGGGATAAAACATGATGTGAGGGAGAAAACAACTCAGAGAACATACTGAGGTGACAAGGAATACAGAATTCCTCCCTGCCAGGAAGTACAGTACATCCTGTCTTAGTACCCAAGTACCACTGACTGACGAAACTGATTATTAATGATGATCTCAAATAAGTGTCACACAGTGGAGTGCATGACACTACACAAATTACACCAGTCCTACTTAAAGTCTACTTCAAGTCTTAAAGTGTGTGACGGATCAGCCGGGCTGCAGTAACAGCCCGCTCATCAGGCTCTGATCCACCTTGAGGCTTGGTCGTAGACCGGACCGCGGGGGCATTGATCCTCGGAATACCCTCCAGGTAGACTCCAGGTAGGTAGGTACTGCATACCTCAGAGCACCCAAAATGTCAAAACAAAACTGATGCGCAGTGTGCCATGTTGACATTATCCCAGACGTCCTGGACATAACCCTAACCCACTACCTTGACGTTGGAGGCATGTCGACTTCTTTGAAGCACCCGATGTCAAGGAAAAACATTGCGGAGTGACCATGGCCACTGACATGTTTCCATGTGACTCTGGGTTACCTCACATTATTGTGCAGTATTGTGCAAATAACTTAGTATTTATAATTGTTTAAAAAAAATTCATGTGAATGCATGCAAATTCTGTTATTAATGATTAGATGTTAAAGAGTTGTTCTGAGTGACTGTGTGTTATATTGCATTACCGTGTGTCATATAACTTGACTGTGTTTCATATATATATCTCTGTTGATTTCTTTACTGTAGATCATTTTTTTCAATTGTACATTTATTATTCACGTCGTCTCTGAGTTCTGAAATTTAACTCTTGTTAGTTGTGTGCACCAAGTTATGCATTTTCTGCTAAGCACTTTAATCTTTTGCATATAATTTTCCCCAGAACCAGAAGACAACTTGAACAGCGATCCATCGATCTCCCTCATTTTTTCCTGTGATCCACAATGATTCATTATGCGTTTCTAAGAGTGAGAGATATGTTCTTGATGTACACGATTCTTTGAGTCATATATAATCATTGTCGATGTCCATCTCGTCTGGGTGTGTGAGAGAGAGTATTTTGCATCTTACAGGATACTTACTGGTAATTCCCATCTCCAAAACATCGAAATCGAGTGCATAACCATCCATGAAGTAATACCCACGCAGTAATAGGTTGTCCAGGAGCAGGCCGATGTCCACGCTCATCCCTAGCATATTTACCAACACCTGCCAAAGAAAAGAAATTCTCGAGAACATTTTCCTTGGTTTAAGTGCTGTTGACAGTGTAAGTGTCACTAACGCTGAGAACGATAATGAAACATTTTTCAGTTTTCATTATAAATTTTGATTAAAAAAGCTGAGATATGTGCCCAGAGAAGTAATAATTTATGTGATGTCTTAGAAATCTCTAAGGCAGGTGAGCATTCTAGTGATCACCAGTTTTAATGCATCATACATCATATTAGGACCTCACAGCATTATGATTGCCTATATTCAGATCGGACACTGTTTCCTCTTTTGGGTCTTTAATTGGCATTTTTGCTCTTTACTCTGTTATGTTCTTTATTAAATTATTTAATATTCTGTAAAGGACAACAACTCTGAACCTATATGAGGAGGTGAGATACGTCAATATTTTTAATAATAATAATAATAATAATAATAATAATAATAATAATAATAATAATAATAATAAATAATAATAATAATAATAATAATAATAATAATTTTTATTTAGACATATACAAAGATGTACTTCATAGTTCTAGGTATCAATGGGGTGTACATGCCAAAAACCCTAATATGCTGAGCATTGTGGGATTCTTAAAATTAATTAACAGTAGACTACATGGTAAAAAAATATGGTTGATAATTTACAAAATAAGTATAATTGTGTATTTGAGTTGTGAAATTTGAATATAAGTTGAACATAATAATTATTAATTGCAGCAATGCAATTAATTAAATCAGATCAGACAAATTAAAACAATTAGTTGTATTACAATTACAGTTTATATGTTCATTAGATGAGTTACAAAGAGTACAAGAGAGTGGATTATTTTATTTGTTAATGTTATAGAAACATAGTTGGCTCAGTATGCATTATTTATAAAAGGTTTTTCATTTAAGTGATTAATCAACTTTGTTGATAATGTTAAATATTGTGCACTTAGGTTGTTTGAGTGAGAAGGTGGTTTTTTAGCAGCGTTTTGAATTGAGGTACAGGCAGGGTACAGGCGGGGGTACAGGCAGGGTTTCTTTGGCAATCACAGAAATGAATTCCAAATTTTCGGGCCCTTTAAGTGCATTGAGTTTTTGCATAGTGTTGGATGGTCACGGGGAACATCGAGGAGTGATCTGTATCTTGTGTTATGGTCTGTGTCCTGTTAAGATTGGTAAGGAGAAGTTTGAGTGGTGGGTTAATATTTAAGTTTAGTGTTCTATGTATGTAATAGGCACAGTAAAATGTATGGATGTCTTGTATGGTGAGTAAGTTTAGATTTTTGAATATTGGTGGGTATGTTGTCTGGAGTGTGAATTTGTTATCATTCTGACTGCAGCCTTTGTTGTGTTATTAATGGTCTGAGATGAGTTATTGATGGGCCCCATGCTCAGATTCCATAGGTGAGATAGGGTAAATGAGTGAGTGATATGGGGTAAGGAGAGCTGGTTGTGGAACATGGTACGTATCTTGGATAGTATTCCAAGGTCTTGAGACTTTTTTGGGAAATTTGTTGTAAATGTGTCAAATTTGAGGCCACTGTCAAGATGGATTCCTAAAATTTTCTCTGTGAGTTTTGTGTCAAGGGACCCGTTTATCATTATGTTAAGTGGTACATTTGTAGCTCTGTTTCTAAACTGAATAAAAGGTTTTATCAATATTGAGAGTAAGCTTGTTAGTCATCATCCAGGTAGATATTTTCTGCAATTCAGCATTTACAGTGTTGGCTAGTGTGACTGGGCATGGGTGAAAGAAGATATAGTAGTGTCATCTGCAAATAGTAGGGGGTTTGAGAGTTGAGATGCATTTGGTAGGTCGTTAATGTAAATGAGAAAGAGAAGTGGGCCAAGCACTTTTCCCTGTGGACACCAACTGTAATAGTTTGGTGGTAGAACTAGCTCCATTTGTGTACACATATTGGCTTTTGCTAAGGTATAATTTTAGGTAGTTGAGGGAGTGCCCTTTTATACCATAGTGTGATAATTTTAGGTGTAACAGATCAGGCAACTGTTCAAAAGCTTTACGTAAATCAATGAAGTTTCCCACGGGATTTCTTTGTTCTCGAGAGCGGTGTAAATTATTTCTAGCATGTGTATAATAACATTATTTGGTTTTTTTATTAGGCCTGAATCCAACCGACAGCGGTTGAGTACGTTGTGAGAGAGAGGTAGGAATATATCTGCCTATAATTAATTTTTCAAAGATTTTGAGAGAAGGGGAATTAGATATTGGCCTATAGCTATTCAGGTCTATTTGATCTCCTCCTTTATGTATTAGAGTAACCCTCGCTATTTTGAGTATTGATAGGAAGGTAGAGGATTGATGGATTTGTTAAGAGTGTTGCAATAATTGGTGAAAGATCTTGAGGTTTTTTTTTATATAAAAGGTGGTGTTATTTAGATCTCCTGCCTTGTTTTTTAATGTGTTAATTATAAGTGAGACTTTCTATTGGGTGGCCCGGGGGTAAGAAAGTGTGTTCGGGTAGGTGAGATACGCCAATACCTTGACTAATAAAGGTGAGTACGCCAATACCTGACTAATAAAGGTGAGATACGACAATACCTTTTACTAATAAAGGTGAATACGCCAATACCTTGGCTAAAAAAGGTCGACTGCGCTAGTAACATGACGTAAAGTTCCTGCCAATCATGATAAAAAACACATGACTCACGAAATGTAATAACACGAATTAAAAATATCAAGAATGGATGGGCCGATTCCATGGCAGGCGAGAAAAATCGCAGGCCAGGGAACCACTTCCTGTTCCTAAAAGATTCGTCCCAAATAGATATATTCTTTCACCATAGGAATGTTAACATGGGGGCCCAAATGGACCCCCAAAAGAGGTTTTTTTTAAAAACAAATCGCCTCAGAGGCTGTGACGCTCACTTCGGCCCCCCCAAACTCACTATCATAACTCACGATACCGTCAAACGTGACTTCAAAATAATAATGGGGGGGCCTATGCTGGGCCCCTCAGCCATGCTTTGGGGGGTCAACTTTAAAAATCTGTATTTGTGTCCCCAAGGGTAAAGCATGGATATCAATTGGTTTAGAAATATTCCAAGTTGCAGAATCTTCTTAAAAACCCTTTGGGCCAGTGGTTTCACACTGGCCTGGGTTTCAAGACTCTCGCCAAGGTTCACAACCTTACTTGATTTTATTTCCGAAACATTTGCCTACACAGGACATTATGACCCAAAAAAAAAAAATACAATATGGGTAAAGGGAAACACATAGTTGGCAGCCGTTCTTTTGGGGAAATAAAAATTATTACTTTCGGTCCGACATGAATCATCATTCAGTGTGCGTTGGGGCCCAAAGTCGTCACAAGTTTCCTCTTCCAAATAAGGGGGATTTGGGTGACTAAATTGGGGCGCAGAAACTTCTCCTCTTACATAACTGAAGAAGCCTAATTAAAGTCAAACGTTTGTAAATAAAGACACCAAAGTGTTGAGCATGTGATTTATTCATCAACTTTGGAAATATTTTTAAAGACCTGATGATCATACCCTAATATCTCCTATTATTCCATTAAGGGGGCAACACGACTTCCACTTTTGGATCGACCAATGAGAGACCAACTCCTTAATACGCCATTGACCCCCCAAAAAATTTTCACTATTTTTCTTTTTAACTTATTAAGGGGGTTAAGAGAGCCAGCAATGAGTTTTTTTACAAAATTAAATTACTATTTCCATGCATTATGCATCAAAATTTGGGACACTAAAAAGAGAGAAAGATGAAAGCAAGGTGGACCTCGTATTCCTTGAGCAGTTCAGACAATGGGGACATCACATATAAAATGCCCATCGGAGATAGTGATAATGTGATCCTGAGCTTTGAAACATTGAGAGCTAAAAGGAAAGGGGCAAAACGTGGGGTGGGGGGGAAACATAAGAGAGGGGACCACACAGGTGTGGGGGAATTTTTCCCATGGGGAAAATTTTTGGGAAAAAAATTTTTGGGAAAAAAGCAAAAAAAAAGATGGAATACGTTACCCCAAAAAAAGTTGAAAGTAGAGGATCATCCCCAAAAAAGGGGGCCCGAATCAATGAGATGAAAAAAAAAGACCCCTTTTGGTTCCCCCAAAAAGGGAAGAGGGCCAAATCTAATGGTGACAAAGGGAAAAAAATATAAAGAAAAAAAAACCAAAGGGGAAAAAAAGGAGACTAGCCGAAGAGTAAAATGTTTAAAAAAAGGAAAAGGGGGGAGATCCAGCAGCAAACCAGAATGAAAAAACACGGAGATCTGACTCTAAGCTGTTGTACAGTCACATGGAGGAAAACAACCGTCAAGGACCATATAATTAGGCTGAGGATGAGGGGGGGAGATACAAGAAACGATAAAAAGTATAGGGAGGCCCCAAAACCCAAATTTAAGGGGGTATTTTCAGTAAAGAGAATGGACTCCAAAAAAAGGAAAAAGGGGGGACCCCAAAAAAAACCTGACATACTATACACAATCGGGGGGAAAATAAACTGTTCAAGTGAACTGGGGAAACCCAAAAAGGGGGGGGGGCCTCACATCTCTGTTTGGGACTTGGGGAAGGGAGAAGCGCCGGGGGCCCAAAAAACAATTTTCAACACATCTATCAAAAAAGGGGGAACTACCTGAGGTATGGAAGAGCAGTCTTTAAGAAAGGAGACAGACAGGTAAAATTAAACTAAGAACATGTCCCCACTTTATTTATCAAACCTGAAAGATTATGGAAAAAAACCCGGGGGAGACCTACAAAGGAAGATTTATACACGATAACTAGGGTTTAAAAGGGAAAAACTACTGTGTCACAAACTTACTGATTTTTTGCAAGGTGACAAAAAAAAAGGGGGAGATTAGTGAAAAAACTAGAGGAGAGGAAAAAAAAATGGGGGACTGCAAGGGGTTCAAAAATCCCACACGAAGGAAACAAGAAATGGTACATGACTGGGTCAGAGTGGGCCCGTGACACGGTTTGGGTCGTCTTAGAGCTGGTGCTGTTTCTGGAAGAAAAAACCCCGGGGAAGGGGATAGACGGACCCTTTTTCAAAACCCCCAAAAACTAATGTGGAGAATTCAAGAGGATGAAGATCACGAGAACTACAAAGGATCTGGACAGGGCAACCTGGTCCAACAACTGGCTGCTGGGGTTTTTAAACCCCCCCCAAATGCAAAGTCATGAAGATTGAAGAAGGAAAAGAAGACCCAGACAGAATACCAGCAGGAAATACAAAAAAAATTTTTAAACCCCCCAAGAAAAGGATTTTTTGGGGGGTAATACCGGGGCATATCTACTGAGGCGAAAATCAACCCCAAAAAAATGCTGCAGCATTGGGCGCCTGGCAAAACCCAAAAAACTTTTCGACATCTTAAAGGGAAACAAAAACCCCCCCGCGGGGGGGGGTTCGAAAACCCCCCGGCGAGAGTCATTACGACGGTTTACGATTTCGATAAAGGGGAAAAATTAGTGGAACGTTCAAAACCTGCACAGTGGTAAAAACCCGATCAAGGGAAAACAGAGAAAGGGGAAAAAGGGTTTTTAAACCCCTTTCCCCGGGGAAAAAGGGTTTTTGGAAAATGACCTGACGACATTGGAGGACAGGAAGATAGTGGGGCCCTGGTAAAAATAATAACGACAAAAAAATACTGAGAGTAATTAACAATGTGGATAGGGACAGATGTTTCAGAGAGGGGGCACAGCAACAAGGGGTCACAACTGGGGGAAGACTCAGATGATCCAGGGGTGTTGGAAGCATTGTTTTAAATCAACAGAGTTGTCAGGAAAAAGGGGAAAAAACCGGGGGAAATGATTTTAGTGGGGCAGGATCCATACATATTTAAGAAGAGATACGATTAAGCCATGGAGGATTAGAGAGTGAATCTAGTAGAAACCCCGAAAAAAGGAGGGGGAAGGGGCCCGCTCGACCCCTGCAACCACAAAAGGAGAAATATAGTCACGTTTTTATGTTCACATTTTCCCAAAAAATATATCAGCCCACAATTTAATTTGGGAGGTAATAGGGGGTAAAAGCAAACCCAGGAGGTACTCCCCCATTGGGTTTTTGGGGTTTGGAGACAGCAACCACCCGGGGAACCACGGGTAGTATTTTTTTGACAGCAACAACCCAGGGGGGTACTACCGCCCGTGGTGTGGTTGGGGAGCAACCACCCAGGGGGAATTCCCTCTGGGGTAGTAGGGTTTGGAGGGCAGAAAACCCCCCCGGGGGGGACTTACCGTACTGTGGATTAGGGGGGACAGAAAACCCCCCCGGGAGGGACTTTTCATCCGGGGGGTAGGTTGGTAGACACAACCACTCAGGGAGGTACTACCGTCCGTGGTGAAGGTTTTAGACAGCAACCACCCAGGAGGGGTTTCCGTTTTTGGTTGGTAGACAGAAACCCCCCGGGGGGGACTACCGTACTGTGGTAGGGGTTGGTAGGGCAACAACAACCCGGGAGGTACTACCGGGCCTGTGGGTGGGTTTTTGGGGACAGCAACCCCCCAAAAAAAGGTACTACCGCCCAGTGGTGTAGGTTGGTAAAAGGAACCACCAATGAAGGTACAAACCTTCCTGTGGTAGAGGTTGGTAGACAAACCCCCCAAAGGGGGAGGTACTACCGTACTTGGTGTAGGGGTGGGGACAAAACCCACCCAGGAGGTCCCAGGTACTGTGGTAGTAGGGGGGTGGGACAGCAACCACCCAGGGAGGACTACCGCCCTTGGTAGGGTTGGTGACACCCCCCCAGGGGGTACACGCCCTTTTTAAAGGGGGTTGGTGCAGCAACCACCCATAAAGGGTACTACCGCCCTTGGTAGTAGATTGGAGAAAAAAAACCCCCCGGGGGGAGGAACTCCCTCGTGGAGTAGGGGGTGCCAAAACCCCCCAAAGGGGGTCCCCCCGTCCTGTGGTGAGGTTGGTAGACAGAAACCCCCCAAAAAGGTACTACCGTCCTGTAGAGTAGGTTGGTAGACGCAACCCCCCCGAAGGTACTCCCGTCCTTTTGTTTGGGGGGGTTTTGGGAGACAGCAACCACCGGGGGGTACTCCCGTACTGTTTTAGGTTGGGAAACAGCAACCACCCAGGGAGGTACTACCGTACTGTGGTAGGGTTGGTAGACAGAAACCACCCGGGGGGAAAATCCCGGGTCCGTGGTAGTAATTTCGAGACAGCAACCACCCATAAAGGTACTACCGTCCTGGGGTAGTAGGTTTGACAAAACCCACCCAGGGAGGTATACCGGGGGGGGGGAAAGGTTGGTATACAGCAACCATCCGGGAGGCCCCCCCGCCCCAGGGTTGGGCAGCAACCTTTGGGGAGGTACTACCGTCCTGTGGTAACGGGTTTTAGCAAACCACCCGGGGAGGTACTCCCCCCCCCGGGTAGTTTTGGTAGAAAACCCCACCCAGGGGGGTACTCCCCCCCCCGGGGTAGCTGGTTGGTAAAAGGGGCAACCACCCAGGGGGGTCCCAAGTCCTGTGGTTTTGGTTGGTAGAGGAACCACCCGGGGAGGTACTCCCGTCCTGTGGTAGCTGGTTGGTGGGGGAAAAAACCACCCGGGGAGGTAAAATCCTGTGGAAGTTTTTTGGAGCAGCAACCCCCAGGGGGTGTTACCGTCCGTGGTAGTTGGTTGGTAGACAGCAGCCACCCAGGGAAGTACCCCGTGCTGTGGTAGTAGGTTGATAGACAGAAACCCCCCAGGGAGGATTACCGTCCTTTTGGGGTTTTTTGGAACAGCAACCAGGGGGAAAAGGGTACTCCCGTCCTGTGGTAGTGGGTTTGGGAGACAGCACCCCCCGGGGTACTACGGTCCAGCCAAGGGTGTGAAACAGAAACCTGTAACTTTTTTATATGAAGGATTGTTGGTGTCCCTCTTTTTCTCATAAACATCGGGATGAAGGAATATTTCTACTTCTACTGACACTTATACACTTATGTCGCACTACATAGGCAAAACCATTTTTATGAAAATACACACATGCATGTATATAAAAAAAAAAAAAGGGGGACTCGGGCCCCAAAAGGCCCAAAAAGGGGAATGGTTCTGGAAAAGGGAAAAATGGAGGGGAAAAGCAGTGAAAAAAAATGGAACAAGAGTGGGAAAAAAACTAGGAGAGCTTTCTGAAAAAAAGGAGACAGAACTTTCTGTGAAATTGGAAAAGAGGTTTTAGGAGGAGAAGAATTGGGATACAAGTCGGTTGCAGTACCCGGGGTAAGGGTCCTAGAAGATGAGGTAAACAGGTAAAACGGTTTTCAAGGGTAGACCAGAAAAAACACCATCGGGGGTTTCCCATGGGGGGAAAGGGAAAGGGGATATAATTTATGAGCAGCAGGGTGCTGGGGGGGAGAGGGGGGTAGGTCAAATGTGGGGGGCACGATCATGCCCCAAGACAAAGGGAAAAAAAGGGAAAAAAAAAAGCTATGTACAGACAGGAACCAAGCCAGGGGAAAGGCAATGGGAGGAGGAGAGGGGGGAAAAGGGAGTGTTTTTCATGGGCTGCAGGAGAGCGGGGGAAGGACACCCCGAAAGATGGCAGGCAGAAAGAAAGGAGACTGAGAACATCCTCAAAGAAATAGGTGAAAGGACATGTCCGAGATTGTAAATATTCAGAGAATAGGGGGGAAAATTGAAGGGGAAAAAAATGACCACTCAAGCTGATTCTCAGGACAGAAACAGGCAGGACAGGATTCCCCAAGAAAACCATGGTTTAAAAGGGAAAAGGAAGAATACAAGGGGGTGTTCCAGACCGAGACTGAAAAAAAAAAGAAAAAAGCAGCTGATGGAGAGGACAAAAAGGGAAAAAGGGGCTGGGGAGAGCAAGCACACACAGAACCATCCCCAAAACCCCAAACCCCCAACCCCAAAACCCCCCACAGCCCCCACCCAACCCCCCCTTGAAGCCCAGTACCCCAAGGTCCCCCACCCTCACAGCCCCCAAAACACAGTGTTGGGGAGGAAACGGGAACGTGCACCAACGCTGATGGAATAACAAATAAGTGGGGGGAGGGACGAAAGAGTCAAATAGGCATCACGGGCATAATAGCCCCACAGAAAACCAAGCTCAAAGGTATGATAACGATGCCATCTTTCCAATGGGATATCAGATCCTGAGGAAAGACAGAGGGAACAAAGGGGGGGAGGAGTGGACGGGTGATCAAAAACCAAAGGGTTTTGATGAGCTAGAAGAAAGCAGAGGGAAGCAAAAGATTACATAGTAGGAAAACCAGTCTGGAGGTCCCCCAGGTGGTAATTGCAGTGATGTAAACCCCCCCCCCAGAACAGGAGGCCAACAAAAGTATAGAGGGAATGGGGGCGATGATTGAAAACTGGTGAAGTGGCCAAAAAGGGGCCTGAAGCAGGGCAAAAATACTCATCATGGTGACTTCAACCACAAAAAAGTGGGGGCTTGAACATGGGGCCCAAAAAACGTGGAGGGCTAAGATGATTAAAGGGGGTACTGGAAAAACCCCTTAAACACGTAAGGGACACTACCAGAGAGGAGAAGGGGGGGGTGCCAGGGGACTGGGGCCTAGTATTCACCTTGAGTAGTGCAGATATTGAGGACATCACATATGAAAGACCCCTCGGTGCAGGAATAGTGGTTTTAAGCTTGATTACACAGTAGAGTTACAAACGGAGGGGGGGAACGTAGGGCCAGAAAAATGAAGCCAAACTACAAGAAGGGGGCTAAAGGGCATGAAGAACTTCTTAAACGGGGGTTTAGAGGGGCAGAGAACTGGAAAGAAATCAGTAAACGAATGATGAAAATTTTACAACAATAGCAAGGAACAAAGGGGAATTTGTACCCAAGGGTAACAGAAACAATGCAAAACCAGGATGACCGTGGTTCCCGAAAGGGCAGGAGGCCCAAAAACCCAAATGTGCTAGGGGAAAGGGAAAAAGTATAGAAGGCAAAAGGGCCCAGGAAAAAAAGGGGAGCAGTCAACCAGGTAAGAATGGAGGCCCAACGACAGTGGAAAATGACATAGCAGGGAAAACCAAATCTGACCCCAAACTATTGTACACCACATCAGGAGGGAAAACACAGTCAAAGGGCCAGGTGATCAGGCTAAGGAAGGAAAGGAGAGATTACAAGAAATGCCATGAAGGGGTAAAAATCAACATGAGATTCAAAGAAGGTTCACCGAGGGGACAGAAAGGGGCTCCAGAAAGACAAGAGGTGGGGGGGTTGGGCCTCACGCAACCGAGGAAGAAGTGAAGAGGCTGCTGAGTGAGCTAGATTGTACCTCAAAAACGACGGGGCGGATCACATCTCTCCATGGTCCCAGAGAGGGATCTGAGGGGCTATTTTACCCCTAAACAATATTCAACACATCTATCGAAACAGGGGGACTAAAGAGGATGGAAGACACAAATTAGTCCCAAATTTTTAAAAAATTTTGACAGACATGAAGCACCAAAAACAGACCAGTGTCACTGACATGTATATATGCAAAGTCATGGGAAGATTATCGGAAGAGTGGTGGAAACCCAGAAAGGAATAGTTATCAACGACAGCCAACACGGTTTTGGATGGGGAAAACCCGTGTCACAAACCTACTGGGGTTCTATGACAGGGTGACAGCAGTAAGACAGGAGAGAGAGGGGGGGGTAGATTGCATTTCTTGGGCTGTAAGAAGGGTTTGACACAGTTCCCACAAAAATTAGTGCAAAACTGGGGGACCAGGCAGGGATACAGGGGAAAGGTCCAATGGATCAGGAAATACCCGTCAGGAAGAACAGCGAGTCATGGTTCGTGGAGGGTGTCAGAGTGGGGGCCTGTGACGATTTGGGGGTTTCCCCAAGGGCAGTTGTAGACCGGGGCAGTTTCTGGTATTTTTAAGCGCGGAAGGGAAAAGCCTCCCAAGATCCCTGTTTGCAGATGATGAAAATTATGAGAAAAAATTTAATCAGACGAGAACCAGGCAGAACTAAAAGGGGCTGGACAGGCTCAGGACTGGGCCAAAAAATTTCGGAGTTTCCCCCCCCAAGTGCAAAATCAGAAGTTGGGGAAAGGGGAAAGAAGACCGCAGACGGAGAAGTCTAGGGGGCCAGGGGCAAAACCCACCAAGGAAAAGATCTTGGGGTGAGAAAACCCTGCAAATCTCCTGAAGCACATCAACCCAAATAACTGCTGGGATGGGCGCCTAGCAAACCTAAGAACAGCATTTCGACATCTTAAAAGAAACTTCAGAACCCTTAACTTGTATGGGCCCATACGGGATAAAAACCAGTTTGGGAACCCCCACCTACCAAGCATAAACTAGAGAAAGTGCAAAAAAGGGTTTTCAAAAAGATTAGTCCCGGGCTAAGGGGGATGTCCTACGGGGGGGAAGGAAAATCGACCGATGGCACTGGAGGACAGGAGAGATAGGGGGGACATGATAAGACATATAAAATACTGAGAGGAATTTACAAGGTGGACAGAGACAGAATGTTCCCGAGATGGGACACAGTTGGAAGTTGAATATCAGATGAATCACAAGGGTAAAAAGTGGAAAGCTTGGGGGGTGATGGTTTCAGGCGGATCCATTGTAGCCAAAAAGAGGTATGATAAGGCTCATGGCGAAGGGAAGTGACCCCGAGCGGCCAGTGAAGAGGGGGCCAGGAGCTTGACTCGCCCCGAACCCCGAACTAGGTAGTCAACTAGGTTGAACATCTATGCGGGTGATAAGAATGAGATGATTTCTAATGTTATGAATGAAAAAAATTGGATGTCCTGGCCAAGAGAAACAAAGCTGAAGGGGTGGGAGTTTTTGTGAGGAAAATAAAAGGGTTAAGTCAGGAGTATCAGAAGTTAGAGCTAAGGAAGGGGGGCAATAATGTTGGGATAGATGGAGAAAAGAAAGGGAATATAAATGTAAAAATTCAAGGTTTTGGATTAAATTAAGGGTCAGATGCAAAAAATGGGTCATAAAAAATGGGTTAAACCCGGAGAACGAGGGGGTAGAGGAGAGAGAGATTTTGGGGGAAGTTGCAGTGTGTTTTAAACCTTTGAGCAAAAATGAGAGAGAATTGTGGTAGGGGACCTAAATGCAAAAAAAAAACACTTAGAGGGTAGATAAGTTTGGGGTGCCAGGTGTAAAAAAATGGGAGCCCTTTTATTGAACGTTATATGAAAGGGGGTTTTATAGGTAATACATATTTTAAGAAAAAGAAGATAAACAAGTATACAAGATATGATGTAGGGCGTAATGACGTAGTTTTTTTTACTAGGATTGGTAGATAAAAAAAATATTGGGTAGACTTCAGGATTCTTGTTTATAGAGGGGCCAGAGATATCAGATCACTTATTGTTTTAGCCCAATGAGATAAAAAGGGAGATGTGATACAAGAAAAAAAGAAGCAGGGTAAAGAAAAAGGGGAAGGGTTTATAACAAAAGGGGGAGGCAGTTAGGGTAAGATATAAAAAAATTTTGAAGAATAGGCTAGTGAGATAGGAATGGGGTGAAGATGTATGTGGGAGGTTAAAGAATATAGTGTTAGAGTGTTCAGCAGAAGTTTGTGGTTACAGGGTGGGTGTGGGAGGGGAAAAAGAGGGTTTGGACTAATGATGTAAAGA
>WNWK01024087.1:0-30195 GCA_009830355.1 Cherax destructor | reverse complement strand
TATGGTAAAAACATACATGTGATTATAATATATTGCCCCAAAGGAGCGTATGCTCATATCTTCAGTCATTATAAAGACTGAGGAGGTCACTCATGTGTTTGGACTTTAAAGTCCATTCATAACCACCATCAATAGGTAAATTTTGATGCTCCTGACATATAAGAACTGCGCGGTTCCCTGCCTAGCAAGAACATAAAACTATACTTTGCTCGTGTAACATGAGTGATGGTGTTGACTCCACCATATACGGCAGAAATGCTGTCTTGATTTGTAGAATGCCGCTGATGAGTCACCATCTTGGTTTCGATGGAGTTCACTCGCGGTTGGTTTCTACGTTTGTCTTTTAGCAGTAATAAGAAGCTGCGCACACTTCTGAATATACCACGATTTTAAACACTAAATGCGCTGGAACAGAGTTCTTATCTTATTTCCCGACGTTAGTGGAGATTGAGGGAGAAGGAACGCACACGACGAATGTCTCTTTGTCCGGTTATACACCACGTGCGCCATATGGCTTTCCATTTAGGTATCTTAGATCAATCTACTGCGCTCCTGCATCCAACAGCTCGGTCAAGCTGGGCATCGCTGACCTCAGCACAATTCTACACTTGCTAAACACTGCAAGAAGTTGCAAATCAAATGCTTGTGTTCTCTAAATACTTTGATCACTGGAGCACATGATTGTAATGTTCAAATGTAGAATCTAATACAGCAGTTTAATATAACTTTCCTGCTAAGGTCAAGAGTTACATTTATATCAAATGTTTCAATCACTCATATACATTCGTTGCAACCCTGGTCAGCTACTACGTGACTCTTGGCTGTTTGGGTTCGTCCATATGTTTTCAATTAAGCTGTTGACCAGTAAACCCAGAAACAACGTCTGGCCATTTCTAAGAGCTGGGCCCTTAAGGGCAGGACCCTTTCTAAGGTCAGAAAAGGCTGATACCCCCCCCCCTCTTTTGGAGAATTTTCTCCACATAACCTAACTTAATCTGACGAACCTACCTAACCTAACATAACCTAACGACCCTGCGTAACCTTACTTAAACTGGTAAACCTACCTAACCTAACCTAACCTAACTTAACCTGACGAACCTACCTAACCTAACTTAACCTGATGAACCTTTCTAACATAACTTAACCTGACGAACCTACCTAACCTAACTTAAACTGGCAAACCTACCTAACCTAACTTAACCTGATGAACCTATTTAACCTAACTTAACCTGATGAACCTACCTTACCTAACTTAACCTGACGAACCTACCTAACCTAACTTAATCTGACGAACCTTCCTGAGGAGTGGGAGGATCAACAACACTGGGGAGTAAGAGGATCATCAACACCGGGGAGTGAGAGGATCAACAACACTCTGGAGTGGGAGGATCAACAGCACTGGGGAGTGGGAGGATCATCAACTCTGGGGAGTGGGAGGATCATCAACTCTGGGGAGTGGGAGGATCATCAACACTGGGGAGTGGGAGGATCATCAACACTGGGGAGTGGGAGGATCATTAGAACTGGAGAAGTGGGAGGATCAAGAGCACTGGGGAGTGGGAGGATCAAGAGCTCTGGGGAATGGGAGGATCAAGAGCACTGGGGAGTGGGAGGATCAACAGCACTGAGAAGTGGGAGGATCAACAGCACTGGAGAGTGGGAGGATCAACAACACTGGGGAGAGAGAGGATCAATAGCACTGGGGAGTGTGAGGATCATCAGCACAGAGGAATGGGAAGATCAACAACGCTCTAGAGTGGGAGGATCATCGGCATTGGGGAGTGGGGAGGATCATCAGCACTGGGGAGTGGGAGGATCATCAACTCTGGGGAGTGGGAGGATCATCAACACTGGGGAGTGGGAGGATCATCAACACTGGGGAGTGGGAGGATGATTAGAACTGGAGGAGTGGGAGGATCAAGAGCACTGGGGAGTGGGAGGATCAAGAGCTCTGGGGAATGGGAGGATCAAGAGCACTGGGGAGTGGGAGGATCAACAGCACTGAGAAGTGGGAGGATCAACAGCACTGGAGAGTGGGAGGATCAACAACACTGGGGAAAGGGAGGATCAATAGCACTGGGGAGTGTGAGGATCATCAGCACAGAGGAATGGGAAGATCAACAACGCTCTAGAGTGGGAGGATCATCAGCATTGGGGAGTGGGGAGGATCATCAGCACTGGGGAGTGGGAGGATCAACAACACTGGGGAGTAGGAGGATCGTCAGCAATGGAGAGTTGGTGGATCATCAGCACTGGGGAGTGGGAGGATCAAGAGCACTGGAGGAGTAGGAGGATCAACAGCACTTGGGAATGGGGGGATCATCAGCACTGGAGGAGTGGGAGGATCAAGAGCACTGGCGAGTTGGAGGATCAAATGCACTGGTGAGTGGGAGGATCAAGAACACTGGGGAGTGGGAGGATCATGAGCACTGGGGACTGGGAGGATCAAAGGCACTGGGAAGTGGGAGGATCAAGAGCACTGGGGAGTGGGAGGATCAGCAGCACTGGGGAGTGGGAGGATCAAGAACACTGGGGAGTGGGAGGATCATGAGCACTGGGGAGTGGGAGGATCAAGAGCACTGGGAAGTGGGAGGATCAAGAGCACTTTGTAGTGGAGGATCAGCAGCACTGGGGAGTGGGAGGATCAAGAGCACTGAGGAGTGGGAGGATCAACAACACTGGAGAATGAGAGGTAATCAAGTTCTTGTCCACAAGGAAGGGAATTAGAGCTTCAGTTCCTTGGATCAAGAACCGTTCTATTGTAGGGAAAATTTTGGTTGAAGAATAACTGTTATGAAATCCTTGACTATTATACTGTATGAAATTTTTTTAATACTATTCCAAACGAAGGAAAAGTAGTCTTAGACGAGAGCAAATATTTAGTAGGTGGTATCACTTAGTAGGTGGTATCACTTAGTAGGTGGTATCACTTAGTAGGTCTTATCATTTAGTAGGTGGTATCAAACACTTAGTAGGTGGTATCAAACACTTAGTAGGTGGTATCAAACGCTTAGTAGGTGGTATCAAACATTTAGTAGGTGGTATCAAACACTTAGTAGGTGGTATCAAACATTTAGCAAGTGGTATCAAACACTTAGTAGGTGGTATCAAACACTTAGTAGGTGGTATCAAACATTTAGTATGTGGTATCAAACACTTAGTAGGTGGTATCAAACATTTAGCAAGTGGTATCAAACACTTAGTAGGTGGTATCAAACACTTAGTAGATGGTATCAAACACTTAGTAGATGGTATCATACACTTAGTAGGTGGTATCAAACACTTAGTAGATTGTATCAAACACTTAGTATTTGGTATCAAACAGTTAGTATGTGGTATCAAACATTTAGTAGGTGGTATCAAACACTTAGTAGGTAGTATCAAACGCTTAGTAGGTCGTATCAAACACTTAGTATTTGGTATCAAACAGTTAGTAGGTGGTATCAAACATTTAGTAGGTGGTATCAAACACTTAGTAGGTGGTATCAAACACTTAGTGGGTGGTATCAAACAGTAGGTCTTATCAAACACTTTGTAGGTTGTATCAAACACTTTGTAGGTGGTATCAAACACTTAGTAGGTGGTATCAAACACTTAGTAGGTGGTATCAAACACTTAGTGGGTGGTATCAAACACTTAGTGGGTGGTATCAAACACTTAGTAGGTCTTATCAAACACTTTGTAGGTGGTATCAAACACTTAGTAGGTGGTATCAAACACTTAGTAGGTGGTATCAAACACTTAGTAGGTGATAACAAACACTTAGTGGGTGGTATCAAACACTTAGTATTTGGTATCAAACACTTAGTAGGTGGTATCAAACACTTAGTGGGTGGTATCAAACATTTAGTATTTGGTATCAAACACTTAGTAGGTGGTATCAAACACTTAGTAGGTGATATCAAACACTTAGTGGGTGGTATCAAACACTTAGTATTTGGTATCAAACACTTAGTATTTGGTATCAAACACTTAGTAGGTCGTATCAAACACTTAGTAGGTCGTATCAAACACTTAGTAGGTCGTAGCAAAATCTAAGCTAAATACTACCTGTAGAATTAGACCCTTAATACGAGATGGTTCATATACTGACGATGAACTGGAAATGAGCGAAATCCTAAAGAAGAGTTTGAATCTGTGTTCAGTAACCCACTAAATGACAGCATTGTGGAGAATGCAGAAACATTTTTTATTCCATGGGAAGGCCATGAAGACCAACTAACTGACAATACTAATGCCTTAGAATTCGAAAAATAAATCGGAAACATTCCCGCTCACTCAGCACCTGGACCAGATTCATGGAATTCCCTATTTATAAAAAAGTGTAAAGCAAAAGTAGCACAAACCCTCTCATCCCAATATTCCCTTCAACTCTACTCACCTCTCCCCTTAACTTCCTTCCCTACCTTCCCTCAACCCTACAAAATGCAAAGTACCATTAGCAAGAGCCCTCTAGAGACCGTAAATAGCGCAGACATGGCTCCTTCGCATAAGGAAGGTAGTAGAGCACTAGTTAAAAATAACGGACCAGTAAACCTAATTTCCCACATCATAAAAATCTTCTAAAAAGTGATGAGACATCAAATTACAAACTTCATGGAGCAGAACAATCTGTATAACATGAATCAACATGGTTTTAGAACCACTATTCCAGAATTACGGAAGAGTTGGAAGAAAACCAAAAGACAGATGTGATATACGCAGATTCTGGGGTAACTGCACACAGAATGAGGGCCATAGACATTACGGGGAAGGTGGGCAGATGAACTTTCAAGTTTCTAACACATAGAACACAAAGAATAGTTATAAACTAAGGAGAATATAGCATGAACAAGGTAAAAAGCTGTATTAAGATCCCAATACAGGGAATTCTTCACTTGCCTAACCCTTGGGCACGACCTACTTCCACATTGGTCAAATGTGACACCACCTACGACTGCTGCATCTCTCCTGCCTACGGTATATAAGCTACATCTTCGCACATATGCTGTATTCTTTTCAAGATTGATGGACTGACAACTTCGACTCAAGGTTGAGGGATTGATTACCTCAAACTCCTCAGGTTCTTCACGATTCTCCTTTGTATGGACTGATGAAGCCACTGTGTGGCGAAACGTTTCGTCAATAAAGATACCCAAGTGTTGCATATGTGTCTAATTTATCACTTAATGAGGTACTACAGTCCTGCCAAGTGAGTGTGAAACAGAAACCTGTAACTGTTTTACATGATGGTAGGATTGCTGGTGTTTTTTTCTGTCTCATAAACACGCTGGATAACAGGTATATCTTGCTACTTCTACTTACATTTAGGTCACACTACACAGCATGCACATGCATATATATACATACATACACATACCTAGGTTTTTGATTCTTTTTTCTTAATAGCTCTTGTTCTTCTTTATTTACTCTATTCTCCATGGGGAAGTGGAAAAGAATCTTTCCTCCGTAAGTCATGCGTGTCGTATGAGGCGACTAAAATGCCGTGAGCAATGGGCTAGTAATGCCTTCTCCTGTATACATTACTAAAAAGAGAAAAAGAAAAACTTTATAAAACTGGGATGTTTGAATGTGCGTGGATGTAGTGCGGATGATAAGAAAGAGATGATTGCTAATGTTATGAATAAAAAGAAATTGGATGTCCTGGCTCTAAGTGAAACAAAGCTGAAGGGGGTAGGCGAGTTTCAGTGGGGAGAAATAAATGGGATTACGTCAGGAGAATCTGAGAGAGTTAGAGCTAAGGAAGGGGTAGCAATAATGTTAAAAGATCAGTTATGGAAGGAGAAGAGGGAATATGAATGTACAAATTCAAGGATTATGTGGATCAAAATAAGGGTCGGATGCGAAAAGTGGGTCATAATAAGCATGTATGCACCTGGAGAAGAGAGGAGTGTAGAGGAGAGAGATATTTTGAGAGATGTTAAGCGAATGTATATGAAATTTTGAACCAAGTGAGAGGGTAATTGTGGTAGGGGACCTAAATGCTTAAGTAGGAGAAACATTTAGAGAGGGTGTGGTAGGTAAGTTTGGTGTGCCAGGTGTAAATGATAATGGGATCCTTTTAATTAAACTTTGTATAGAAAGGGGTTTGGTTATAGGCAATACATATTTTAAGAAAAAGAGGATAAATAAGTATTCAAGATATGATGTAGGGCGTAATGACAGTAGTTTGTTGGACTACGTATTGGTAGATAAAAGACTGTTGAGTAGACTTCAGGAGGGGCCACATATATATCAGATCACTTTTAGTTGTAGCTACAGTGAGAGTAAAAGGTATATGGGATACAAGGAAAATGGAAGCAGCAAGTAAGAGAGATGTGAAGGTTTATAACCTAAAAGAGAAGGCAGTTAGGGTAAGATATAAACAACTATTGGAGGATAGATGGGCTAGTGAGAGTATAGGCAACGTGGTTGAAGATGAATGGGGTAGATTTAAAATGTAGTGTTAGAGTGTTCAGCAGAAGTTTGTGATTACAGGAAAGTGGATGCGGGGGGGGGGGGGAGAAGAGCGATTGGTGGAATGATAATGTAAAGAGAGTAGTAAGGGAGACAAAGTTAGCATATGAGAGGTTTTTACAAAGTAAAAGTGATGGAAGGAGGGAAGAGTATACATAGAAAAAAAGAGAGGTTAAGAGAGTGGTGAAGCAATGTAAAATGAGAGCAAATGAGAGAATGAGTGAGATGTTATCAAAGAATTTTGTTGAAAATAAGAAAAAGTTTTGGAGTGAGATTAATAAGTTGAGGAAGACTAAGGAATGAATGGATTTGACAGTTAAAAATAGGAGAGGAGAGTTATTAAATGGAGAGTTAGAGGTATCGGGAAGATGGAGGGAATATTTTGAGGAATTGTTAAATGTTGATGAAGATAGGAAAGCTGTGATTTCGTGTATAGGGCAAGGAGGAATAACATCATGTAGGAGTGAGGAAGAGCCAGTTGTAAGTGTGGAGGAAGTTCTTGGGGCAGTGGGTAGAATGAAAGGGGTAAGGCAGCTGGGATTAATAGGATAAAGATAGAAATGTTTAAAGCAGGTGAAGATACAATTTTGGAGTGGTTGGCGCTATTATTTAATAAATGTATGTAAGAGGGTAAGGTACCTAGGGACTGGCAGAGAACATGCATAGTTCCTTTGTATAAAGGCAAAGGGACAAAAGAGAGTGCAAAAATTATAGGGGAATAAGTCTGCTTTAGTATACCTGAAAAAGTGTATGGTAGAGTTATTATTGAAAGAATTAAGAGTAAGATAGGATAGCAGATGAACAAGGTGGCTTTAGGAAAGGTAGGGGGTGTGTAGACCAAGTGTTTACAGTGAAACATATAGCTGAACAGTATTTGGATAAGGGTAAAGAGGTTTTTGTGGCATTTCTGGATTTGGAAAAGGCGAATGATAGAGTGGATATGGGGGCAATGTGGCAGATGTTGCAGGTGAATGGAATAGGAGGTAGGTTACTGAAGAGAAGTGAATGCGCGGGTGTTGGCAAGAGGTGTGGGGTTAAAAGATAAAGAATCTAACACAAAGTGGGAGTTGTCACAGTTGTTCTTTGCTGATGAAACTGTGCTTTTGGGAGATTCTGAAGAGAAGTTGCAGAGGTTGGTGGATGAGTTTGGTAGGGTATGTAAAAGAAGGAAATTCAAAGTGAATATAGGAAAGAGGAAGGTGATGAGGATAACAAAAAGATTAGGTGATGTAAGATTGGATATCAGCTTGGAGGGAGAGAGTATAGAGGAGGTGAATGTATTGAGATATTTAGTAGTGGACGTGTCTGCAGATGGGTCTATGAAGGATGAGGTGAATCATAGAATTGATGAGGGTAAAAGGGTAAGTGGTGCACTTAGGAGTCTGTGGAGACAAAGAACTTTGTCCGTGGAAGCAAAGAGGAAATGTATGAGAGTATAGTTATACCAACACTCTTATATGGGTGTGAAGCATGGGTGGTGAATGTTGCAACAAGGAGAAGGCTGGAGGCAATGGAGATGGAAATTAGGAGGTGTGGGATTACCAAGACTATTATCCAGAGGGCTGAGGAGGGGTTGTTGAGGTGGTTCAGACATGTAGAGAGAATGTAACGAAGTAGAATGACTTCGAGAGTGAATAAATCTGTAGTGGAGGGAAGGCGGGGTAGGGGTCGGCCTAAGAAATGTTGCAGGGAGGGGGTGAAGGAAGTTTTGTGTGTGAGGAGCTTGGACTTCCAGCAAGCATGCGTGAGCACATTTGATAGGAGTGAATGGAGTCAAATTGTTTTTAATACTTGACGTGCTGTTGGAGTGTGAGCAAAGTAACATTTATGAAGGGATTCAGGGAAACCAGCAGGCCAGACTTGAGTCCTGGAGATAGGAAGTACAGTGTCTGCACTCTGAAGGAGGGATGTTAATGTTGCAGTTTATAACTGTATTGTAAGCACGCCTCTGGCAAGACAGTGGTGGAGTGAATGATGATGAAAGTTTTTCTTTTTCGGGCCACCCTGCCTTGGTGGGAATCGGCCGATGTGTTAATAAAAAAATATCTTTATTTCTACAAGTACATGTACAAGGTATACAGTCCTAGCTGACATGAATGACATACTGCTATGTAGAAAGCCCCTTGTTATGCTGAGCATTTCCCGAAAATTAGGTCAGTTTTGTCCCAAGATGAGACCCACACCAGTTGACTAACACCCAGGTACCCATTTTTACTGATGGGTGAACATAGGCAACCGGTGTAAGGAAACACGTCCGATGTTTTCACCTTCGCCGGGAATCGAACCCGGACACTCCGCGTGTGAGGCGAGAGTTTCACACGCTGATGTTTTTTTCAAAGAACGATATCCTGTAAGTTTAGTCTCAATATTAATTTTATTGAATTATTTATAAAAAATCAGAATCGTTGGAATCAGATCAGTTACTTGAGAATGACCTTCCTGATGAGCTTCAAACTTTCACTGTTACTTGAGAATGACCTTCCTGATGAGCTTCAAACTTTCACTGTTACTTGAGAATGACCTTCCTGATAAGCTTCAAACTTTCACTGTTGGTTGGTTTCTTACTCCCTTGAACCGTGTACATGTTAATTTGCTAATTTTATTAAATAAATTCTTCTCATATAACAACTAAAGAATACCTCTACTGATAGGCTTCAAAACCCAAATTCTGTTGTATTTAATTTATAGTATTTGTTTTATTAATTTTGGCAAGTTTGCCATTTTTAGGGCTAATATTATCAAAATGAATTTGATTTAAAAATCTAAATCAAATATTTTTCTGATAGGATTATTTAGATAAACTTGAACGTATGGAGTTTTTAAGTTGCCAAGAAGTGACTTTATTATTTTATCGAAACATTATCTGCAACATCTTTATTTGCCTTTTTCACAATTTTGTTTATTTCTCGAGAATGCTTTATTCGATCAGCTTCAAATTTTAAAATCTATTGTACTGTGTCTTGCGCAAAGATTCATGCAACTATTTGCATGCGTGGATGCCGCACTATGCGCAGTGTTACATACACTATTCTCAAATTTTGTCCTCTGACAGCTTCAAAGATGGCTGCTATATTTAAAGGAGTGTGTTGATGTCATATAATCAACTTTAATCTCAAATTTATGTAGTATTATTTTAATTTATTGCTTTATTTTGTCTTGAGGCTGGTGAGGGCTCTTGATCCAAGGAATTGGAGTTATCTTCCATTAGCTTGGATCTAACATGAATGCATGCTATTTCACAGACACTATGTGGTGACTGAGAGTTTAGCATCAGTCTTCAAAGATGATGCATCGCATGGAATAGATGGAATAGTTTATGGGTTTAAGGTGAGTTGATGAAAGTTTTGTTGGATTCTGAACAATAACTGGACAATGAGTCTTCTGGTGAACTTTAAACTTCTTATTGACCTCCTTTAAGTAAGCAACCACTCGAATGTAAGTTATAGTTTTATTAATTAAATTTGTTTCTGAGAAATAACTGGAGAATGTCTCATCCGATCAAAAAATTTACTGCAGTATCTGACTTTATTTGGTTGTCACACATAATCAAATAACATCTGTGTGCCCTCAGGATAATTTTTTTTACGATACGTACACGACGCTCATATATAACCTTAGCTACTTTCTTAAAAACTGGTTAATCTTACTTAGAAAAAAGTTTTGATTGATTTTGGCTGAGTAATTCACGATTTGATTTTTTGGAAGAAATTGATTTTTTTCAATAATGTTGTAATGCGATAACTTCTGAGTGTCGCATCTGATTAGCATCAAGCCTCCCATGCTGGAAATTTGATAATTCAACTTCTGAGTGACTTCAAGCTTAACTTGCTGGTATTTTTGGTCTCTTTAAAGGGTTTGAATAAGGTCGGTCTTCGTATTTACAAATTTACCATTTTTATTTTAGTTTTCACAAGATAACTTGTGAATGACTCTTCTGATTTATTTTAAATCCTTAATACTAATATTCAACCGCAATTTGCACTATTCCATTCGCGTGTATTGAGACACAAAAGACTTGGGTCATGGAATACGGAGATACCTTTCTCGTATCACGCAGCTACGGAGATAAATCTAGTTGACTGCTGTATATTATTTAACTTTCTGTCCTAAAGAGGCAAGACCTTCACCAGAGCAATAACAACGTTCTTATTATCAACAGAATTCGCCTCACTTAGAGCACCAGCTGGCGTACACCCACATGATGGCCGATGGGGGTCGAGCACTGGTGGTCAGCCCAACCAAGGGGCTGGATAGGACGCTGGTTGAGAACTATGGTTACTTAGGCACCTATCTCTACCTATTGAGTGAGACTGACTGCCGCTACGTCATCCTGCCTAAGGCGTTCTTCACGGGGATCACCTCCTTCGCGCTACAAAAGGGATCCCCATTGGTTCCTATATTTAATAAAATGTAAAATTACTTGAGAAGAGTTGTCGTTCTTTGTGTGTCAATCCACTTTCTATGTTTCTTGAAAGTTCCGTCGCTCATTTGGAACAGTTTATTTCAACTTTTCTAACACCGTTTCTGTCTCCTATGATCTCACAACATAAACATTTGTAAATCTTTCTTATTTTTGTATTCGAATTTATTTTAAATACTTAACAGAGCCTTCACATAGCTTTCCAAATCCTCAGTAGTTAACTCATTCCATAGTCGATACAACACTAACCATGAAAAGAGTTGGGAAGGCACTGTCTCCCACAGGGTTTCGTTCCCTGTGCAGCTGATGGTCTGTTGACCTCCTCCTCCTCCTTGTGGCTCATAAGTCCATCACTGCCTAAGTGGTATCTTACTAAAACTTGCTTAAGGCATGTGTTTATATAAGGGATCACATTGTCCTGCCCTGTCCAAAATCCGTAGTACAGAGAGTAATATAAGTGTAATCTGTTCAGTTAGTAGTTATGTCTGTTTCTATCACTGAAGTTTTTCTCTGAACATGTGTTGATCCAGATTTAGAGGTTAGGCCTTACCACATATTATTACTGTGTACCCTCAGTTACATCCATTAACATCAGCTACCATTGAACCTTTAAGTTCTTATTGTCCTCCGGTTCACCATGTTTTCCAGGTTTATGTATTAGATTGTTAACAAACATGAAACAGATAATATTGAATATCATTAATGGTACATGAAAACAAATCACAAGCAATATTCGTCTTGATTAAGCTGTACATCATGAAATGAATGTGTATTTTTTTTTTTTTTTACAGAATTTTGGAAATGCAAGCCGGGGGATTGTTCCTTAACTTGGAGCGTCGGTGGAGACCCAGACAGCTCATTTGCGAGTATACTGAAGCATCCGTCATAGGGCTGGATGCTGTCTTCACACCCTTCCTTCTGCTGCTGTTGATAATGGGACTCTCAGTGGTACTGTGTGTCGCTGAGTACCTAGTGTGGCGAGCTGGGTACCTCAGAGCCTCCACCACTCTGTATCGCAATAGAACCAAGAGAACGGTTCTCAGACTCACTGATGAACACCTTTCCATGTCATAAACATTAGTGAGCAGTTGTTCAGTTACAAGTACAATATTCATTCTTGATTATCCATCAAAAATAATTGTGGTCATTTTTTTTAAAAATAGCAAAACAAATGCACTGCTTAACCTGAATATCGTCAGTATACCGCAAAGGTTAACTAAATAATTTGCTTTTCCTTTTCTTGTGAATACGTACTCATAAAATTACTCTACGTACTCTTAAAATTACTCAACGTATCACAGGGGTGTTAGGAAGTATTGACAGGATGCGTGATAAGGCCTTTGATAAAAGTGTTAAGGTCGGGTTTGTTCAAGCCAATGTACAGCCATTGCAGAAACACAGAGGAAAGCCCCCAATGCAGCCTTCAGGTTCCTTACGATGAACGCTAATGGCCTCACAACTGAGGTCAAACGGAAATGGGTAGAAGTTACGTTAAAGCGAAAAAAAGTTGATTTATTTTTATTCAGGAGCATAATTGCCGGTGCGGGTATGACTTCCGTTTGGAAGGATATCAGGTGTTTGCTGGGAGCTCGGAAAATTTCAAGGGAGGGGTTCCTGTGGGAATCAGAGGATCCAGCCCTTTTCGCCTATTGATATGGGAAGAGGGGGGAGGGGGGCGAATCATGAGGGTCGAAGGGTTTTGGGGTGAAGTCACGGTGTGTTTTGTAGGAGTATATATGCCAGCGGTAGCCTGTAGAAAGGTGAAGAAGGACTTTGTCAGGGAACACTTGGTTTATTATATGCGTGGTCTGCCTATGCTAACTGTGGTGGGTGGGGATTGGAATTGAGTGATTCTCAGGAAGGATGTTGAGCCCCGGGGTGCTGGCTGTGTTTAAGGAATACTGAGGGATGTGTTGGGAGCGGCAGGTATGATGGATGTGGTTCAGGGTGATGGATGGAGGGTTGAGCATACCTTTGTGCGAAAAGGGTATGCTGCACGACTGGATAGAATATATGTGACCAAGGCAGTGAATGTTGTACGTGTGCAAAGCATGGATGTTGGTATTTCTGATCATAGGGGTGTAATAGTAGATTTAGAGTGGCAGAGTGTTGCAAGAACATATCCGAGCTACTGGAAAATGAATGTTAGGCTTCTGTATGGTGATGATAGTGGTGAGAGATTTGCAAAATGGTGGGATGTGTTGTGGAGGGATGGCAAGAGAGAGAGTGATATCACTTGATGGTGGTATAGACAGGCAAAACAGGGCATTCGGGATTATTTTAGGAGAGAGGCAAGGATTGATGGTCAGTTAAGGTTTGGGTTGCAACGTTATTTGGAGGATCAATTACGAATGTATAATGAGACGGGGGCGAAATCACCAGGCAGAAGTGATGGGAGTGAAAGATCAGTTGTGTGAAGTACAGAATGAGAGGTTTCATGCGCTTAGGATCAGGGGAAGGGGTAATAAACCATCTGTGACTGTTTTGCGCAAATTTCAAAAGTGGCAGAATGATATGACAATAATGTCGATAAGAGTGCATGAAGAGTTAAGGGATTATAAACTGGGGCAGATTCTTAGATCGACTGAAAGTATTAGTTACTATGTTGATAAGTGGTTTGAAGGGTATTTGTCTGGTAGTGGGGGAAATGAGGGGGCCAGGGAGGCAGTTTTAGAGGGTATAAGGAACAGAATAGGGGAGGAGGATAGGCACCGTATGGATGATGTGATAACTGAGGAGGAGGTTTGGGAGGCTATTCAGGGGATGCAAGTTAGGAAGGCGCCGGCTATTGATGGGATCCTCAGTGATTTTTACATTTGGCATTGGAACGTCATGAGAGAATGCCTTATGGAGGTGTTTAATAGGATGAAAATGGAGGGAAACATGGGGGGAGATCAGCATATAGGGGTAGTGGTTTTAGTGCCCAAGGGAGGGGATGTGGCAACTATTAAGAATTATTGTGCGATCTCTCTCTTATGCGCTGATTATAAGATCTTTGTGCGCATATTAGCAAATAGAATTAAAAAGGTCTTAGGAGGAGTAATAGAGGCGGGTCAATGTGGGATCCCAGATAGAGGTATGAGGACGAGTCATACTAAGATCAGGGACATTATTGAGAATGTGGAGGGGGGAGGTGTTCTAGCGGTTGATTGGAAAGGTGCATATGATAGTGTGGAAAGAGTGTGGGTTATGGAGAAGCAGGGTTTTAGTAATGGGATTATTAGGTGGGTTGAAACTTTGTATAGAGGTGTGTGTGTGAGTGTCCAGGTGAATGGTAAGATTGGTGGGGAGGTGAATATGGGACGGGGATTGCGACAAGGTTGTCCCGTGTCTCAAATCCTGTTTGCGTGTGTTACAGGTTGGTAAGTGAGGGAGTCAGCGAGGGGGAGAGGGGGTGTGGTTGTGAGATGTGGATAATAGGTTATGTTGATGATACCACAATCCTTGTAGGAAGTAGGGAGTTGCTGGGAACAGTAGGTACAATAATAGGAGTGTTTGGTAGGACAACAGGATTGAGTGTAAATAGAGCTAAGTCCAAGTTGTTGGAGGTGGGGGTCATGGGTTGGAGGGGCCTTGGGGGAGGAGTATGGATGGCCGATTGTGGATACTTTGAAGATATGCGGTGTGGTGTACTGTGCTAATATGAGAAGGATGAGAGAACTGAATACAGAGGCGGTTGTGGGGGCGGCGATGAGAAGAATGCATGGGTGGAAGCCTGGCAATGTCACGATCTTGCAAAGGGTCTTGGTTGTAAATGTACTGATATACAGTAAATTGTGGCACGTGGCTGGCATGTATCCGTTGGTGGAGAAGGACGTGCTTCTGCTGCAAAACAGAGTTATAAGGTATATCTGGGGATATGGCAAGCATTGGTTATCCAAGGAGGTGATGATGGCGCTGCAGCATGTAGGTGGCATGAGGTTATTGCCGTTACAAAGCATAGTAATGGGGATGTATGTAAAGCAGAGGTATATAGGGGAGGCTGGGGTAGGTGGTAGAAGGGTAGGGATGGTTATGAAAGAGGTACGCAGGTGGTGGAGTGGAAAGGATTTGCGGTTGCGTGAGGATATGTTGCGTGTGCTGATGACTGTGAGGGAACCGTCTAAGGTAAAGGTGGAATGTTTGACAAGGATAGGGAGAGGTGGTGGAGGGAGTCAGACCCCATTTTGGAAGAGGCAGTGTTTCCTATGTATGATTGGGGAGTGTTTGGGCCAGTTTTGGTAAGTTGCGCTTGTCTTCACAGGTAAGGGTCACGGTGTATAGATTTTTGCATGGGGTACTAGCATCAAGGGTCGTGCTGTTTAATATGGGGTTGATAGGGGAGGGGACGTGTGAGTGGTGTGGGGATAGCGAAACCGCATATCATGCAGTTTACTTTTGTGAGGAGTTGAGTAATTTGAGGTTATGGTTTAGTAGGGTGATTCGCATGATGGGAGGGGGGAGTTTGATGACTTTGCGGGTTCTGAGTCTTGATATTGGGTGCATCCACAGTGATGTGAGGAGAGCATTAATGTATCTGGTTGCTGATTATATACATACGGCCTGGACCATGAGAGGGGTAAGGGGCGATATGAGGATCAGGGCCTTGGCGGCGAAGTTTTATAGAACGACGAAACGAAATAGTGAGATATATGGGAGGGAGTGGGCAAAGGATTTCCCTGAGGTTTATCGGGATATGACAGTGGCGAAATTATTAGGGTTGCGGTAATGGCAATGGTAAGTGCTGGATCCTCTGAGTGATAGGGAATGAGAGTATGTGTTTGGGGGGTAGGGGTTGGGGAATGTTGATTATGCGGATACAACTTGGTAGGTTTGACGGGTGGGTGTGCATGCGTAGGGTTGGAAGGGTTTTCGGGTGACGGAAGACGATAAAACTGTACTCATGATGGGGAGGTTGTGTGGGATTGTGTGTGAATGAGTGGGGGGGTTATGTCAGGGGAAATGCATTGGGGGCTTGTCTCTGTGGATCAGAGGAGTTTTTGGCCTTAGCCTGTACTTTAATTATACATATATGTGTTTAAAAGCCAGTGTTGGTTGATATTGTGAATTTTTGCTTGCCATGTTGTGTGTGTGTGTTGTAGATATCAGCGACAAAATATAACAAAGTCCTTCCTGGAATTTTTGATGTCAAAGGAAGTTGGTTATGCTGTTATGATGTTATGGAATGGGTTATGTACATGTGATACGCCTTTTGAAGTGGTTCTATGTATTATTGAATTTCTATACTAGGTGTGTATTATTTAGCTCCTCTGTATAGTCATGGTTGTTTGGAGCCCTTTTGTGCCTGATTAATTCATAGTATCTTGCTACCTGTGGTGAGATATATTACTGGTTAACTGAATGTCATTCACAGTATGTATATTGTGTTCACTAGGATCTATGAGATATTACAATATTCTGCTTGTTATGAGAACCTTATATGTCGCCGTTTTGTACATATGGTTTAATCACGATATATTGTCCAGACTTTGTGATTTGGAGTGTTATTAAAAAATCCAGATATTAATGGAATATGTTTATCCATATATGTTGTCAGTTAGGTTTTGTGTTTCATGACATATATATGCTTTGTATGTATAATGGATTGTCTTTAGTAAGGCATATTCTTATTTAATGAGGATGGATTAATGTTATCTTGGGACATATGACAGATCAAATTAGCATGGATGGTCAGGGATTTGTTTCAAATTGTTAGTTGATTGTGTGTTAGATGTATATTAGCATTCTTATAAGTCTATGGAGAAAAGGGAGGGGGGGTATCTCAGCAGGTAATTATTTCACTATGTTGTATTTTTGGGATGATGGATCCATTGTATATGTGTATGTCAATGGTGTATCAATGGTTTCTAAATAATATGTAAAGGGTTGCCTTACAGGGTGTAATAATATATGTATTGTTCAAGTGTAAGTTTTGTTGTTATGAGTTTGTTTGCTGTTTTCTTTCGTGTAATTGGGTATAGCAAAAATTTTGTTGGCACTAGGCCAAAAATTCTGTCTCTGTTTTGTATATGTTTTAATAAAAATATATAAAAAACTTTCTGGGTGTGCCCAACCCAGGGTATTACGAGGGAAACAAAGCCATCTCTTCCCATACTCTTGGCTATAGTGTCGTATCTCTGCCAAAGAAGTGATAGGCTAAGAAGTAAATATATACATAGGGGCAAAAAACAGCTGTAGAACAATTTGCTGTGATAGAAAAATCATAGGATTTGCATGAATAGGTGTGAAGAACTGCAACTACCGATGGCTTGGCATGACAGCAACATCGACTGTGGGCCATCGAAAAGGCTGAGCAGCACAGCAACACCCTGGGTTGCTAGTGGTGCAACAATCAGTCAGTGCAGCGAGCTGGAACTGAAACTGCTGACGGTGCAGCACTGCTGACGGTGCAGCACTGCTGACGGTGCAGCACTGCTGGAGCATTGACTGTAGAGGAGTGACAGTCATCATGGGGTGACCCAACTGGTACAACGTGGTGATGCTGTAGAACAGTGGCTCCTAAACTTTTTGAGGCTGCTTCCCCCTTGACTCCCAGGCCACATCCCTAGCGTCCCCCTCCCCCACACTCACACACACATGAACACACCTCTTTCTTGGCATTAGGTTTACCGCAAATTCAAAATAACAAGTAATATACTACTATAAACAAGCGCATTTATTTCACAAATAAAAAGTAACATAGTAAACTGTCACACAATGCCATATCCATAAAGTATAGACACCTCCAGAGAATACTAGAAGGTTAAGTTATTGATCCCCCTCTAGCATCTAGACACCCCTCTAGCATCTAGACCCCTCTAGCATCTAGACCCCTCTAGCATCTAGACCCCCTCTAGCATCTAGACCTCCCTCTCGCATCTAGACTGTTTCTAGTTTTGTTACATTTTATCAAAATATGATGAAGTACAGTTATCAGAATATTAATATTGCTCTGGGATTCCAACTGGGTGATAATAAACTAACGAAATAAAATTTGAGATCTTTAATACAAAAGAGTCGAGGTGGACATCATTATAGTAAATAAATTTAATATAATTTAGGATATAAGCTCCTACACTTCTCTTGTATATTACTGGAATACCTGGAGTATACCTGGAGAGGGTTTCGGGGGTCAACGCCTCCGCGGCTCGATCTGAGACCAGGCCTCGTGGTGGATCAGGGTCTGATCAAATAGGCTGTTACTGCTTGCTGCATGCAAACTGAAGTACAAACTACAGCCCGTGTATACGTTAATTGCAATGTTAAATTGTACATATATGAGTATAGTGGTGAGGACACATTTGGTAACAGAACGACTCACAAGTACCGTCTGGTACGTTGATATCAAGAACAATACAAGTGTGTGAGGACGTGTGTATGTGCTCAAAGTGTTCGTTATGTCTCAGTAAGACTAGACTCGACTTAGACTTAAACAGCGACTGACAACAAGTGCACTAATCTGTCTTCTGGACCATCAAGGTGATCAGTCAAGCATCTTGCTTGTATAATGTCACCAAACAACAATAATGTACAAAGCAGCATTATTATTATAATCATGGGGAAGCGCTAAACCCGTAGGATTATACAGCGTCTGTGGGGTGGGTGGGATGGAAGGTATTCAGGCTTAATTCAGGGAACTGAAGCATAGATCCAATTCCCTAGATCAAGAGCCCATCACCAGCGTCAAGGAACCTCCCGTGAGGGGAGTTGGCTTGAACAATAAGATGAATCATTCACCAACAACAATAATGTAGATGAATAGTTCAGAGAACCGACAAGTTATAAATTAGACACATATGCAACACTTGGGTATCTTTATTGAGGAAACGTTTCGCCACACAGTGGCTTCATCAGTCCAATACAAAGTAGAAAGGTGTAAGGAGAGGAGGAGTTTGAGGTAATCAGTCCGTCGGCCTGGAGTCGATGTGTTCAGTCCATCAATCTTGTAGAAAGTACAGCACATGGCCGTAGAGGTGGCTTATATAATGTAGTCAGGTGAGGTGAAGCAGCAGGAGGTGGGGTCATAATGGTACCATCCACTAGTCGAAGTAGGTCTTCGTCCAAAGGTTGGACAAGTGTTGAAGAATTCGTTTGTATCTTGGGATCTTGAGTAGTGAATGTACATCCCACTTTGCACTGGCTTCTGGTAGACGGAAAACGAGAAGCGTATCTCACGCAAGGAGTTCAAGTCCCTCTCAGATCTGAAGTTGAAAGAAGGAGCAAGATTATTATGGGCATCATTATGTGGTTGAAAGAAGCTAGAGTCATGTTCTCATAGAGCAAAGATATCATCTAAACAGGAAAGTCAGAAAGAAAAATATATCCAGTAGCAGGAGGTGAAACTGTCCCCAGATATTCTATATAAAGGTTAACATAAACAGGGGAGAGAGGAGAACCTACAGCAACACCCAAAGTGCGAGTATAATGTTATTCTTAATTGGAGAGACTTAGAGTCAACACATAGACGAATCAGATAAAGAAAGACATCATTAGGAATAGGGTGATAAAGTGACCCATCATTGCCCTTTACTCTGAGAAAACTGAGACCAATGTAAGTAGGAACACTAGTGAATAGAGATTCAATATCAAGACTTAAACATCTTACAAGACGGATCCATGAAGTCTTGAGAGTGACGGAGGCGAGCAGGTTAAAAACAAACAAGGAAGAGAATGAGAGTTTTGGTTAATAAAGAAAACCTCTAGAGGAAGTGATGACCAGCTTTGCGGGTTTTAGGGAGACCAGGACAATAAGGTAGAGAGATAACATGGAAATGTTGAACTCAATCAAATTCAAGACAGAGGTTAGATAGATAGATACGTTGATAGATAGATAGATAGAGAGAGAGAGAGAGAGAGAGAGAGAGAGAGAGAGAGAGAGAGAGAGAGAGAGAGAGAGAGAGACAGACAGACAGAGAGAGACAGAGAGAGACAGAGAGAGAGATCAGGTTAAAACTCCTCGTGACGCAATCAAAAGAATTAGAAGAGAAGTGAGCATAGATGCGTGAGTCAGAGAGC
Organism: Cherax destructor; assembly: GCA_009830355.1. Taxonomy (NCBI): domain Eukaryota; kingdom Metazoa; phylum Arthropoda; class Malacostraca; order Decapoda; family Parastacidae; genus Cherax; species Cherax destructor. The sequence continues at coordinate 10,325 of WNWK01024087.1, read as the reverse complement.
AAGGTTACGACTTTTGGAAGGTAGTCCTCACGATTAAGGATAATCACCGAATTGCCTTTGCAAGAAGGAAAGATAACGCCATCAGTACTGGATCTCAGTGTGACAGGAAAGTTTACTAACACAATTTGTGAGAGAGAATTTGATGTGTAGCCAGTTACAGTTGGGCTGGTGCAGTGTATTCTGTAAGGCAGCTGAGTGTAGGTCTGAATTAAGGCGAGCATTGTCGAGAACAGTAGCAGTGAGAAGGTTACAAAAATTATTTACGAGAGGGAAAATATAGAGGAAGTTGATTTTGAGGGGTGAAGATGGCATCATCAACCTGAGACTTGGAAAAAACTAAGAGATATACTTGAAAAAAGGCAGACATGATCAAGGACTGGAGTGCTGAAGGGTTTCAGTTAGAGGAAATGACAGAAGGAAAAGGGCAAGACTTGTTCAGTAAGACTGTCATGGAGAAAGTGATCATAACAACATATGAGCATATGAAGAAGGAGCAATGCAGCAGGCCTACTGGCCTCTCACACCCATCAACATCCTCTCAAGAAATTGTTTAACCAATGTTGCACTCATCCCCAACTCTAAACCCAGTGTTGAGATTCCTGTCTGTTAGATACTTGCAGCACATTTAACAATTATTTTCTCCTGTCATCCATTTGAATACTTCAGTAATATCACCCTTAATTCTATGCCTTTCCAGAGAATACATATTTAGTACCCTCAGTCTATCATCGTAGGAATGATTTAATACCCTCAGTCTATCCTCGTAGGAATGATTTAGTACCCTCAGTCTATCATCGTAGGAATGATTTAGTACTTCAGTATATCATCGTAGGAATGATTTAATACCCTCAGTGTATCATCGTAGGAATGATTTAGTACCCTCAGTCTATCATCGTAGGAAGGAATTAGTACCCTCAGTCTATCCTCGTAGGAATGATTTAGTACCCTCAGTCTATCATCATAGGAATGATTTAGTACCCTCAGTCTATCATAGTAGGAATGATTTAGTATCCTCAGTCTATCATCGTGGAATGATTTAGTACCCTCAGTCTATCATCGTAGGAATGATTTAGTACCCTCAGTCTATCATCGTAGAATGATTTAGTACCTCAGTCTAACCTCATAGTAATGATTTAGTACCTCAGTCTATCATCGTAGGAATGATTTAGTACCTCAGTCTATCCTCGTAGGAATGATTTAGTACCTCAGTCTATCCTCGTAGGAATGATTTAGTACCTCAGTCTATCATCGTAGGAATGATTTAGTACCTCAGTCTATCATCGTAGGAATGATTTAGTACCTCAGTCTATCCTCGTAGGAATTATTTAGTACCTCAGTCTATCCTCGTAGGAATGATTTAGTACCTCAGTCTATCTCGTAGGAATGATTTAGTACCTCAGTCTATCATCGTAGGAATGATTTAGTACCCTCAGTCTATCCTCGTAGGAATGATTTAGTACCTCAGTCTATCCTCGTAGGAATGATTTAGTACCTCAGTCTATCATCGTAGGAATGATTTAGTACCTCAGTCTATCCTCGTAGGAATGATTTAGTACCTCAGTCTATCATCGTAGGAATGATTTAGTACCTCAGTCTATCATCGTAGGAATGATTTAGTACCCTCAGTCTATCCTCGTAGGAATGATTTAGTACCTCAGTCTATCCTCGTAGAATGATTTAGTACCTCAGTCTATCATCGTAGGAATGATTTAGTACCTCAGTCTATCATCGTAGGAATGATTTAGTACCTCAGTCTATCTCGTAGGAATGATTTAGTACCTCAGTCTATCCGTAGGAATGATTTAATACCTCAGTCTATCCTCGTAGGAATGATTTAGTACCTCAGTCTATCCTCGTAGGAATGATTTAGTACCTCAGTCTATCCTCGTAGGAATGATTTAGTACATCAGTCTATCATCGTAGGAATGATTTAGTACCCTCAGTCTATCCTCGTAGGAAGGATTTAGTACCTCAGTCTATCCTCGTAGGAATGATTTTAGTACCTCAGTCTATCATCGTAGGAATGATTTAGTACCCTCAGTCTATCATCGTAGGAATGATTTAGTACTCAGTCTATCATCGTAGGATTGATTTATACCCTCAGTCTATCCTCGTAGGAATGATTTAATACCTCAGTCTATCCTCGTGAATGATTTAGTACTTAGTCTATCCTCGTAGGAATGATTTAGTACCTCAGTCTATCCTCGTAGGAATGATTTAGTACCTCAGTCTATCCTCATAGGAATGATTTAGTACCTCAGTCTATTCTCGTAGGAATGATTTAGTACTCAGTCTATCATCGTAGGAATAATTTAGTACCTCAGTCTATCTCGTAGGAATGATTTAGTACCTCAGTCTATCCTGTAGGAATGATTTAGTACCTCAGTCTATCATCGTAGGAAGAATTAGTACCTCAGTCTATCTCGTAGGAATGATTTAGTACCTCAGTCTATCATCATAGGAATGATTTAGTACCCTCAGTCTATCATGTAGGAATGATTTAGTACCTCAGTCTATCATCGTAGGAATGATTTAGTACCTCAGTCTATCATCGTAGAATGATTTGTACCTCAGTCTATCTCGTAGAATGATTTAGTACCTCAGTCTAACTCTAGGAATGATTTAGTACCTCAGTCTATCTCGTAGGAATGATTTAGTACCTCAGTCTATCCTCGTAGAATGATTTAGTACCTCAGTCTATCTCGTAGAATGATTTAGTACCTCAGTCTATCTCGTGGAATGATTTAGTACCTCAGTCTATCATCGTAGGAATGATTTAGTACCTCAGTCTATCATCGTAGGAATGATTTAGTACCATCAGTCTATCCTCGTAGAAATGATTTAGTACCTCAGTCTATCCGTAGGAATGATTTAGTACCTCAGTCATCATCGTAGGAATGATTTAGTACCCTCAGTCTATCACTAGGAATGATTTAGTACCCTCAGTCTATCCTCGTAGAATGATTTAGTACCTCAGTCTATCTCGTGGAATGATTTAGGACTCAGTCTATCATCGTGGAATGATTTAGTACCTCAGTCTATCCTCGTAGGAAGATTTAGTACCTCAGTCTATCCTCGTGAAGATTTAGTACCTCAGTCTATCTCGTAGGAATGATTTAGTACCTCAGTCTATCATCGTAGGAATGATTTAGTACCTCAGTCTATCATCGTAGGAATGATTTAGTACCTCAGTCTATCCTCGTAGGAATGATTTATACCCTCAGTCTATCCTCGTAGAATGATTTAGTACTTCAGTCTATCCTCGTAGGAATGATTTAGTACCTCAGTCTATCCTCTAGGAATGATTTATACCTCAGTCTATCTCGTAGGAATGATTTAGTACCTCAGTCTATCTCGTAGGAATATTTAGTACCTCAGTCTATCCTCGTAGGAATGATTTAGTACCTCAGTCTATCCTGTAGGAATGATTTAGTACCTCAGTCTATCTGTAGGAATGATTTAGTACCTCAGTCTATCCTCTAGGAATGATTTAGTACCTCAGTCTATCCTCTAGGAATGATTTAGTACCTCAGTCTATCATCGTAGAATGATTTAGTACCCTCAGTCTATCTCGTAGGAATGATTTAGTACCTCAGTCTATCTCGTAGGAATGATTTAGTACCTCAGTCTATCTCGTAGGAATGATTTAGTACCTCAGTCTATCATCGTAGGAATGATTTAGTACCTCAGTCTATCCTCTAGGAATGATTTAGTACCTCAGTCTATCTCGTAGGAATGATTTAGTACCTCAGTCTATCCTCGTAGGAATGATTTAGTACCTCAGTCTATCTCTAGGAATGATTTAGTACCTCAGTCTATCCTCGTAGGAATGATTAGTACTCAGTCTATCATCGTAGGAATGATTTAGTACCTCAGCTATCATCGTAGGAATGATTTAGTACCTCAGTCTATCCTCGTGGAATGATTTATACCTCAGTCTATCCTCGTAGAATGATTTAGTACCTCAGTCTATCCTGTAGAATGATTTAGTACCTCAGTCTATCCTCGTAGAATGATTTGTCCCTCAGTCTATCTCGTAAGAATGATTTATACCTCAGTCTATCCTCGTAGGAATGATTTAGTACCTCAGTCTATCTCGTAGGAATGATTTAGTACCTCAGTCTATCATCGTAGGAATGATTTAGTACCTCAGTCTATCATCGTAGGAATGATTAGTACCTCAGTCTATCATCGTAGAATGATTTAGTACCTCAGTCTATCATCGTAGGAATGATTTAGTACCTCAGTCTATCATCTAGGAATGATTTAGTACCTCAGTCTATCCTCGTAGGAATGATTTATAATCATCCTCATTGTATCTATCTCGTAGGAATGATTTAGTACCTCAGTCTATCTCGTAGGAATATTTAGTACCTCAGTCTATCCTCGTAGAATGATTTAGTACCCTCAGTCTATCATCGTAGGAATGATTTAGTACCCTCAGTCTATCATCATAGGAATGATTTAGTTCCCTCAGTCTATCCTCGTAGGAATGATTTAGTACCTCAGTCTATCATCGTAGGAATTATTTAGTACCCTCAGTCTATCATCGTAGGAATGATTTAGTACCTCAGTCTATCATCGTAGGAATGATTTAGTACCTCAGTCTATCATCATAGGAATGATTTAGTACCCTCAGTCTATCCTCGTAGGAATGATTTAATACCCTCAGTCTATCCTCGTAGCAATGATTTAGTACCTCAGTCTATCCTCGTAGGAATGATTTAGTACCCTCAGTCTATCCTCGTAGGAATTATTTAGTACCCTCAGTCTATCCTCGTAGGAATGATTTAGTACCATCAGTCTATCATCGTAGGGATGATTTAGTACCCTCAGTCTATCATCGTAGGAATGATTTTGTACCCTCAGTCTATCATCGTAGGAATGATTTAGTACCCTCAGTCTATCCTCGTAGGAATGATTTAGTACCCTCAGTCTATCATCGTAGGAATGATTTAGTACCTCAGTCTATCCTTGTAGGAATGATTTAGTACCTCAGTCTATCCTCGTAGGAATGATTTAGTACCTCAGTCTATCCTCGTAGGAATGATTTAGTACCTCAGTCTATCCTCGTAGGAATGATTTAGTACCCTCAGTCTATCCTCGTAGGAATGATTTAGTACCCTCAGTCTATCCTCGTAGGAATGATTTAGTACCCTCCAGTTGCTGGAATCAAATTTTTTTTTCCCAAGATTTTTATATTTTGGCGGATGAAATTTTTGGTTATTTTCCCAAGAATTTATCTCACTCCATTTCCTCGGATCAAGATTTTTCCCGATTTTCGCAGTTTTGTATTACGTTTTTCTTAAAATGAAATTTGACTTTTGTATTTTCGTATTTACATTTAGGTGGGTGAAATGTAGGTAGTTTTGTCCGAAGACTTACATGGCACTCTCATGGTCTCAACCTCATTCTACATAACAGTCATGGACGAACCGTGGCTCCCTTGCCGCATGCGACTCCCAAAGCTACTCTGTGCGGCTCCCTAAATATTAGGTTTCAATGTCATTTTTCCTAAAAAAAATTATTAATAATGTATAGTATTACAGTATATACCAATACTATTAGAATATTTTATGTATATATGTACTAGTAATTCACATTATCTTTTCAAACATAAAAACTCATCTCTAACTGACTTTTGGAAACAAATCGCAGACACAAAGTACAGTGGAGCCTCTCTGGTCACGAACGCTTCCGAACACAAACAAATCGGCTCACGACCAAAAAATTCGCCATTTTTTTGCATCTGGTCATGAAAACATAATCGGGTGCTGAACAAACACAGCCGCGCCAATTTTCACAATCCGCGCCATTTTTTTTTCACATGCGCCAATTTTCCCCACTTGCTGTTGTTTGTGTACACCTAACTCTGTTATTTAAGTATTTTTTTCTATTAAACTGTTCATTATTTTGTATAATTAAGGATTTTTCAAACTTTTATTATTTTCTCTGTGCATAAAACTCTTAGGACTCGTGCAGCGTTAGTTTTCTCTGTTGTTCAAGGTTTTCTCAGTGTTATTCAAGGTTTTATCAGTGTTATTCAAGGTTTTCTCAGTGTTATTCAAGGTTTTTACATTTAGTTTACTTTTACACTGTGAATTATATGGAATAATTAACTATTTTTGTTCTTAAAAATCTTAAAAAAAATTAATTACAGTTCGTAGGGGTCTGGAATGGATTAATCGTATTTACATATAATCCAATGGGGAAATTTGGTTCGGGTCACGACCAAATCAGGTCGCGACCAGAGTTTTAGAACGAATTATGGTCGTGACAAGGGGTTCCACTATATCCCAATCTTCAGAAAACTGGCTTCCAACTACTCTCTGTTTTTGGGACAACTCACTGCTCCAAATCTCTCTTCTCTGTAATGAAATTTATAAAATCAAAACTTGGTGCTACTCTCACTAGATTTTAAACTGTTAACAGCAAAAATGAAGAGTCAATCAAAGTCTTCAAAGAACAAAGATTAAACATATTCTCCTTTGGTGAGCAGGACTAATATATAGTGGTATTTTTTATTATTTCTAAATACAGTTTTAAAATAATATTTTGTGGCTCTTCAACTTTCAAAAATGGATTATATGTAGCTCTTCTTATCGCACAACTTGCCCACCCTTGGTAAAGCTATATGTATTATTAAATTTTGTTATGTGTTAAAAAGGTGTAAATTAACAAATATCCACATTGTGGTATTTGGTGTATATGGTAAATATTACAAAACTAACAACAGTCGTGGATCTTAAGGTGTATTGTTCGAAGTAAAATACAAGCGCAGCTCCTGGGCCCCATTTAGAGGCTAACCACTCAGTGGTGAAACCTGACCACTGCCGTGGTATTGAGAGATATTTTTTAAGGGTAAATATATTCAAACACTGGTATACTTTTATTATTGTGTTAAGCATAAATAAATCATTACAAAGTATACAAATTTATTGACATGGTATTTTGTGAGGTATATATACGAGATATACATACATTATACAGAGGGAAGTATATAACAAAGATGCTAAGACATTGGTAAGAAAATAATAACTTTATACATTTCAATCGTAAAAGTGGAATAATATTTCTTCAAGTAAAATCATTCAAAGTTAAACAGAACTTGATGTTTATATACAACTTCAAACATTTATACACAGGAGATTTCAATGACACAGAAACGGAGCATTATATAAATTTTTCCATATATGTTTAAACTAAGGTATAAACACTTCATAAGACATACAAATTATATATACATTACTCCAGCCAGGAGATCTCAATACAACATAGAAAGGGAACAATATATGTTAATTCACGAGGCATATACATTACATGATAAGTATTTATGCATTACAAGATATACATTTACGCACTTCAAACAATGTAAATCTTTAAGATTACATTTACATGGTATTTTACGATCTTTTTTGAGCTTAAAACACAATTACATATAAGTTCAAATTGTAACATTTTATATACACTTTCATACAAGTTATACATTTTTACATGATTACATTTATAAACATTTTTCAAAGGAATGCATTTGTACACGGTAAAACTATACATTTATCTAAAAGTTCATAAACATAATTATACATTTCTTCACAGGAAATCTTTATACACAATGAAACTGTACAATTAAATACAAGTTATACATTTTTATATGAAAACATAAACATTTTTTTCTAAGGTTTTCAATATACATGGTAAAACTGTACTGGCGTCAGGTGAGTGACGCGCAGCAGACGAAGACATTGTCAGGGGTAGGTCCAGGTCACCAATGTGAAGTGCAGCAGACGAAGTGTTGCATGCAAAGAGTATGTAACCTTTATTCGGAGCATGTTAAACACACCCACATAGGCTCCCCTCCAACCAGCGAACCATCGTTAAGGGTTTGGTGATGGGGCCCCATCATCAAATCAACGACTCGGTTCAGCCAATTAAAATGCGAGTGTAACAATGACAAAGGTGACGTGGATACCACTCGCAGTTTGTCATTGGAATTCCTGCATAGAGCTGGTTGTGGAAAGTTGTCTGTCTTTTGGCTGCTGCTTAGCCTAGACAACTGTGGCGTGCACTAAATACTACTCCTTTGTATATAGTGTACATATGTGTAAAAAGCCCTGTTGTAATACTTGGTGAAGGAAAAGACAAAAGTCTTATGTAATCACAATTACTTGGTGAAGGAAAAGACAAAAGTCTGGAATTAATCTAACTGATTTTTGAAGGAAATACAATTTCAATACATCTTCTACTGTGTTTCTTTGCTCCAAGCTCCCTTTTACACTCAGGTTAACAGGCTATTGAACCTGAGGTTGTAATATGGGTAGCCTGTCTCGGAGCTCAATTTGGAGACTTAGAGCAGGAGTTGAGCCTAGAGTTTAAGTTCGCGCAGGAGCTAGTCTTGTATCTAGATAGCTTGCTATCTGGCATTGCTTACACTTTGCCAACGCTTCACGAATTTTGTGTGTCATTTTTGCATTCGCTTCACTATGGTCAGCCTGCTATTGTGAGTATTCTGCAATTTGGTTTGTTATTGTGTGTCAGCCTTGCTATTGTGTGTGTGCATATTGGCTTTGCTATTGCGTGTCAGCTCTGCTATCGTATGAGTATACTGCAATTCGTACCGTGTATAGCGCTACAGCGTGTTAAAGTTGGGGGTTAATGCCACCTATTCGAGTCAGACGGTTAGTGTCTGAGTTAATTCTGCTAAAGTTGCCTAAACTCTCTCTACAGCGTTGTTGGCGTATCGCTCGTTCTATTGGTGTTGAATACCAGCGTACCCTTACTGCTGCTCAGCTGCGTGATATTATAAGGAGTAAAATACAAACTGAAACTATGGCATATCAGTCTCGTGTTTCTCCCTCTACAGGAGCTGTTAACGGGGCGTATAAGAAAGCTCATGGCACTTCCGTTATTTTCGTCCGATTTTTTTGCTTTTTGGTATACGTTTAGAAGCATGTACTAAGCAAGACGTGAGAAAGTTTCAAAAAGATCGGCCAATAAACAACAGAGAGAGAAAAAAAATACTGATTATGACAAATGGCAGCATCGTATTCCGGTCTGGTGGCACTTGCGGCACTGGGGACACTTCCCACTCGTAGAATACGTCTAACACGAAGTACCTATGGATTTAATTAATGTAAGATAGTTTATCTTCATGCCGAAAAAAAATAAATTTGTAACGCTTTTAACACTCACCAAAATATCTGCCTTTTTACCCCCCCCCCACAAAATAAAAAATATTTGAGATATTCCAATTTTTTTACCACTGTAAATACAAACACACTTTGCTTTACGTTCCCTGAGAAATTCATTTCAATTTAATCATTAATAATGGAGGGGTATCAAACAATAGGCCAAAATCTTAATTTCGAGATATTCGCGGAGACACGCTCACGCCTCATTTACGTCAAAAGATTCATGAAAATCGCGCTATTTTGGTCTTTTTCTATGCATTACTTACATTTTTAAGTGATTTCTTATTGTTTCCCGTGTTAAAACACCGTTTTCTTTGAGTATACCAGAGAGGCAATAGAGAAAACTGTAGTGATAAGCAGAAACATCGCTAGACACAAGGTCTCCGATGATTGCCTCTCATATTATGTAATTATTATTATTTTGGCAGTCTTTATTATGCTTTTATTTTATATATCTTATGTCTGATATATTTATTGAATAAATGGTATAAGTGGATAAAGTGTATTAGTAATAATAACCTCAGTATAAAGATATTTGTTGGGAGTGTCAAACTTATGATCAAGCAATTATCATCCTTAGCTGAGAGCCACTTGGCTCCGCCCACGTCTGCAATAAGCCCTGCCACACTTTCAATGATGCTGAGTGGTAAATTTAGTGTATTAGAAAAAAATATAAACAAAACAAAAACAAAACAAAAACAAAAAAAATAATTCATCTTGTGCGGTTACGATTTTTTTTATGTTGCGCGGCGTCATAACATAATATGTTTTAAATAGCTATAATTTGCTTTAGAAACGTCGTATTACATTGGGATTTTCACCAAATTCATTTTTACTGTGAAGTAGTTAGACTATTGGGTTTAGTCCTGACTCTTTCTCTTCTACTTAAGCTCTTCCTCTCACCGGCTATTCTTCTTCTGTCCCCACTTCCCACTCGCCCCTAGTGGGTCCTTACCTGAGAGTCTGAACTAACTAACTAAAATTCATTTTCAATATTTTTCGTACTCCGCGCGGAAACTGAAGCTTACGCCCCTTAACCATAGGTCACCATTAAGGTTTCTACAAAATGGGAGAGACAAAACTCCTGAGCAAAACCAGCAAGTCACAGGTGTGGGGTTATCGACAGGTGAGTCTGGT
>WNWK01024086.1:0-30198 GCA_009830355.1 Cherax destructor | reverse complement strand
AGAATTTTAAAAATTTTGTGGTTTTTGAAAATTTTACATGCCACAGATTTGTGGTTTATTTTTATAAGGGGTTCATTTTAAAAAAAATTATTTAAATTATTAACTAGCAGGGTTAAAACTCAAGATAATTTAGAAACCTACTTAAGTTAACACCTAATTTTTAATTCACTAGGTTGGGCAAAAAGAAAAAATGAAAAAAAATAAACAACAGAAAAAAACAAACAACAGAGACAAAATTTTAAAAAGAGTAAGTTGTTTTTTTGATTATTTACCCCTTTTTCTGTTAAATTGCTTGGTTTTTTGGGAGTTTCAAATAAACGTAACACTATTTTTCCCCATAGGGATTTTTATTTGGGAATTTTCCAACTGAAATAGCACCAATTTTCAAAGAACCAACGTTAATCAAGGGTGAACTGTACGTAAAACTCTCAAAAACACATTATTATGTGGGTTGTTGGTAACAAGAAAACCAGTCACAGACGACAGATAACCAGACGAGAAAAAGTTATAGAGGAAAGATAATCAGACGAGCAGCCAGAGGACACGATAACCTAACGAAAAGAGGACAAGATAACTCCCAGACGAGACAGTCATAAGGAAAACACAACCCCAGAAGAGGAAGAAGAAGACAAGGATAACTCGGGATTAAAGTGACCAGAAGCCCAGATGAGGCAGCCTTTGGGAGGACAAGAAACCCGATGAGACATTCCAAAAGAAACAACAACCCAGATGGAAGTCAAAAAGGACATGACAACTCCCAGATGAGACAGTCAAAAACGACATGACATTCCTGGATGAGACACCACACTGGCAGACAACTCCCAGACAAGATAACAGACAGTGATCAACGTTATTCCTGGGGGGGGTGGAAATGACAAAATATTAATTTTAATAATGGCCACTCTAAGAGAGACCCTTCACACCAGTTATTAGGCATTATTTCATTATATCTTATTATAAAAGATCAGTTGTTGCTAACATTAAAGTACCTGGTTTGCGTCATCACCGATATACTCCCCAATAATATTTATATTAGATGGTAGGGTGGTGGACAGCAAACAACAGGAGGTATACGTCCCACAAAAAAGAAAACCAAGGGCCCCCGAAATTGTTTGCATGATGATTGGTGTCTTTTTTTTGTCACATAAACATGCAAGACTGAGGTTGTCTTGCTACTTACTACACTTAAGTCACATCACATGATGTCAAGATATATATATATATAACAACCCCTGGGTTTTTGGCCCTTTTTCCTAGTTCTTGTTCCGTTATTTCATGTCCATGGAAGTGGAACAGAATTTCTTTCCTCGTAAGCTGATCGTAGGAAAACACTAAAGGCCGGGCTAGTAACCCCTCCTGTAAATTAAAAAGAAGGAAAAGAAGAACTTATAAAATTGGATGTAAATGTGGGATGTAGAGCAGATGATAAGAAAGAAGTGATTGCAAAGGTTAGAATGAAAAGAAGTTGGATGTCCGGCTTTAAAGGGAAACAAAGCCGAAGGGGGGAGGAGTTTTAATGGGGGGGAAATAAATGGATTTTTTCAGAGCCTGAGATGTTAAGCTAGAAGGGGTAGCAATAATGTTGAAGGATCAGTTATGAAGAGAAGAGGGAATATAAATGCATAAATTCAAGGATTATGTGGATTAAAAATAATGGTTGGATGTGAAAAGTGCTATAATAAGCGTGTATGCACCTGGAGAGAGAGGAGGTAGAGGAGAGAGATCTTGGGAGATGTTAAGCGAGTGTGTAGGAACTTTGAGCCAAGTGAGAGTAATTGTGTAGGAGACGTAAATGTCAAAGTAGGAGAAGCGTTTAGAGAGGGTGGTAGGTAAGTTTGGGGGAAACCAGGTGTAAATGATAATGGGAGCATTTGATTGAACTTTGTATAGAAAGGGTTTAATTATAGGTAATACATATTTTAAGAAAAAGAGGATAAATAAGCATTCAAGATATGATATAGGGCGTAATGACAGTAGTTTGTTGGACTACATATTGGTAGATGAAGACTGTTGGGTAGATTTCAGGATGTACATGTTTATAGAGGGGCCACAGATATATCAGATCACTTTTTTTAGTTGTAGCTACAGTGAGAGTAAAAGGTAGATGGGATACAAGGAAAATGGAAGCAACAAATAAGAGAGAGGTGAGGTTTATAAACCAGGAGGAGGCAGTTAGGTAAATGTAAACAACTGTTAGAGGACAGATGGACTAGTGAGAGTATAGGCAATGGGGTAGAAGAGGTATGGGGTAAGTTTAAGAATACAGTGTTAGTGTTCAGCAGAAGTTTGTGTTACAGGAAAGTGGGTGCGGAGGAAAGAAGAGCGATTGGTGGAATGATGAAGTAAAGAGAGTAGTAAGGAGAAAAAGAGCATTTGAGAGGTTTTAGAAGTAGATGTGATGCAAGGAGGGAAGAGCATATGGAGAGAGAAAGAGAGGTTAAGAGAGTGGTGAAGCAATGTAAAAAGAGAGTAAATGAGATAGTGGGTGAGATGTTATCAACAAATTTTGTTGAAAATAAGAAAAAGTTTTGGAGTGAGATTAATAAGTTGAGAAGCCTAGGAACGAATGGATACGTTAGTTAAAAATAGGAGAGGAGAGTTATTAAACGGAGAGTTAGAGGTATCGGGAAGATAGAGGGAATGTTTTGAGGAATTGTTAAATGTTGATAAAGATAGGGAGCTGTGATTTCATGTATAGGGCAAGGAGGAATAACATCTTATAGGAGTGGTGAAGAACCAGTTGTGAGTGTGGGGGTAGTTCGTGAGGCAGTGGGTAGAATGAAAGGGGGTAAAGCAGCTGGGAGTGATGGGATAAAGATAGAAATGTTAAAATCAGGTGGGGATATAGTTTTGGAGTGGTCAGTGTTTTTTTTAATAAATGTATGGAAGAGGGTAAGGTACCTAGGGACTGGCAGAGAGCATTTATAATTCATTTGTATAAAGGCAAAGGGGACAAAAGAGAGGTAAAATTATAGGGGAATAAGTCTGTTGAGTATACCTGTGAATTGTATGGTAGAGGTATTACTGAAAGAATTAAGAGTAAGACGGAGAGCAGAATAGCAGATGAGCAAGAAGGCTTTAGGAAGGGTAGGGGGTGTGTAGACCAAGTGAAACATATAGGTGAACAGTATTTAGATAAGGGTAAAGAGGTTTTTGTGGCATTTATGGATTTGGAAAAGGCGTATGGTAGGGTGGATAGGGAGGCAATGTGGCAGATGTTGCAAATGTATGGAATAGGAGGTAGGTTACTGAAAGCATTGAAGAGTCATTACGAGGATAGTGAGACTCAGGTTAGAGTATGTAGGCGAGAAGGGATTATTTCCTAGTAAAAGTAAGACTTAGACAGGGATGTGTTAGTTAGTTACTCATTTTGTCCTAGGCACATGTCGATTAGACACTAGGCCTGTTGTAGTGTGTGTATGTGTGTGTGTGTGTAAGGAAACACTTCGAAATGTTTCCGCCCGCCGAGAATTGAACCCGGGCCTCCGTGCGTGAAGCGAGAGCTTTAGCCACCAGGCCACCTGGACGATGTCACTATGGTTGTTCAACATATTTATAGATGAAGTTGTAAGAGAATTGAATGCTCGGGTGTTGGCAAGAAGTGTGGTGTTAAAATGTAAAGAGTTGTCACAGTTACTTTTTGCTGATGACACTGTGCTTTTGGGAGATTCTGAAGAGAAGTTGCAGAGGTTTGTTGATGAGTTTGGTAGTATATGTAAAAGAAGGAAATTAAAAGTGAATATAGAAAAGAGTAAGGTGATGAGGTTTACAAAAAGATTAGGTAACGGAAGATTGGATATCAGACTGGAGGGAGAGAGTATGGAGGAGTTGAATGTATTCAGATATTTGGGAGTGGACATGTCAGCGGATGGGTATATAAAAGATTAGTTAAATCATAGAATTGAAGAGGGGAAAAAGGTGAGTGGTGCACTGTGGAGTTTGTGGAGACAAAGAACTTTATCCATTAAAGCAAAGAGTAGAATGTATGAGAGTATAGTTATACCAACGCTCTTGTATGGGTGTGAGACATAGGTTGTGAATGTTGTAACAAGGAGAAGGCTGGAGGCAGTGGAAATGTCGTGTCTGAGGGCAATGTGTGGTGTGAATATAATGCAGAGAATCCGTAGTTTGAAGATTAGGAGGAGGTGTGGGATTACCAAAACTATTATCCAGAGAGCTGAGGACATGTAGAGAGGTTTGGACATGTAGACATTTTTGGACATGTAGAGAGGTTGGAACGAAATAGAATGACTTCGAGAGTGTAGTGGAGGGAAGGCGGGGTAGGGGTCGGCGTAGGAAAGGTTGGAGGGAGGGGGTAAAGGAGATTTTTGTGTGCTAGGGGCTTGGACTTCCAGCTAGCATGTGTGAGCGCGTTAGATAGGAGCGAATGGAGACAAATGGTTTTTAGGAATTGACTTGCTGTTGGAGTGTAAGCAAGGTAACATTTATGATTGGATTCAGGGAAACCGGCAGACCGGACTTGATTCCTGGAGATGGGAAGTAAAGTGCCGGCACTCTGAAGGAGGGGTGTTAATGTTGCAGTTGTATAACTGTAATGTAGACATGCCTCTGGCAAGACAGTGATGGAGTGAATGATGATGATTTTTTTTATTTTTCGGGCAACCCTGCCTGGTGGGAAACGGCCGATATATATATATCATTTACCAAACTGCGGCAGGCCAGGATTTGACCCTACGAACATTGTACAGCCTGGAGGCTGTACACAATGTACGCATCACCTTACCACTGGGCCAGCCATCCTACAAAGATCACGCATCCAGCCAAGCTAGATGTTTCTCATGATCTGCTTGTTGAGGCGGGTATTCAAACAGGAGGAGGCTGAAATTAATCCGTGAGATACCACTGCCACGAGTGTCCTCGGATCACGAGAAATATCTAGCTTGGCTCGATGTGTGACCTTTGTAGGTGCACTGGCCCAGTGGTAAGGTGATGCGTACATTGTGTTGTCTCTGGAGGCGGTACAATGTTCGTAGGGTCGAATCCTGGCCTGCCGCAGTTTGGTAAATGATTTAAAATAACTTGTTTCGTGATTTCATTGATATATATATATATATATATATATATATATATATATATATATATATATATATATGGGCGTGTTTCTTTGCACCTGTTGTCCATGTTCCCCATCAGTAAAATGGGTACCTGGGTGTTAGTCGACTGGTGTGAGTCGCATCCTGGGACACTGACCTAATCTGCCCGAAATGCTCAGCATAACAAGGGACTTTCTATATAGTAGTATGTCACTGATGTCAGCTAGGCCTGTATATCATTTACATGTACTTGTAGTAAAAAAGATATTATATATATATATATATATATATATATATATATATATATATATATATATATATATATATATATATATATATATATATATATTATATATATATATATATATATATATATATATATATATATATATATATATATATATATATATATATATATATATATATATATATATATATATATATATATATATATATATATATATATATATATATAGATATATATGCAATAAGATCACAGCAAACAGGTGATATCACAATATGCAAAACAACCACTGTGAAAGAATAGCGAAATTCCAAGCGCATTCGTGACTTCTCACATTATCAAGGAACTTAAAAAAAAAAAATCTCAATCACCTGATTCTCTTTCCAAGTATTAAGATTTTTTTCTTGTCTAATGTATCATTAAATTCTTCTCAAATTTGATTAATTATAAATGAATCCAATTTATATAAACCAAATGAAATATTCATATAATTTTCAAAAGTGCTTTTTATTACACATGGTTCTATTATATTCCTGTCGAACATGGATTTGCTTGATACAACTTTCTCAGCCTTTAGAAAATAAATTGAATGGTTTAAATCTCTCACATGAATAAATAGAGCATTATAATCTTGTCCAATTATAATGCTATATTTATGTTGTTTTAATTTTAGTTCGAGATTTTTACTAGTTTGACCGTAATAAACTTTATCGCATATTTTACAAGGAATCTTATAGACACATCCGTCAGCATTTTGGGGGAAATTCTTTAGCAAAGTTTTTTTTTACTGTATCAAGATATTTAAATACAACTTTGATATTAAAAGTCTTGAGAGGAGAAGGAATATCAACCAAGTTTTCATGGTAAGGGAGAACCAACATATTTTAATTGAATAGGGTTGGATTTCCCTTTTTGGATTGTAAAAAGTATTTCTAGCAATTTTAAAAGATTTATCAATTACGTTTCTTAGGTATTTTAGATCATTAGCTGTTTCATAAATTTTGCATATTTCTTTATCTATGAACTCTGGACTACAAATATGTAAAGCTCTATCTTGATGTGAAGAATAATAGTGTACATAGGAACAGTTATTTGTAGGTTTTCTGTAAATTTTGAATTTAAAAACATTGTTACAATTAATAATTAAAGCATCTAGGAAAGGCAATGAGTTATTTACTTCGAACTCAACAGTAAAATTTATAGAATGAGCTAAACTATTTAATTTAACAAGGAAATAGTTTATATCTACATTCTTAAGCATAAGACACAAAATATCAACATATCTAAACCACTTAGCTCTATTAGGAAGGATTGTGTTAAGCAATCTTGTTTACAAAATTTCCATGTATAAATTACTAAGAACAGGTGAAAGAGGCTTTCCTATTGCCATACCAAACTTCTGATTATAAAACTCATCATTAAATACAAATTTTGCATCAATAATACAAAGTTTATTAAGTTTAATGATAGTAGGAACTGGCAATGGTAAATCGTAATTAACAAGTTTCTCAGATAAGAAAATTAATAAATCATCAACTGGAACTCTTGTAATCAAGGAAGTAACATCAAAACTAACTATGTTGAAATCATTTAAGTCAGTCAATGTACTTAATTTATCCACTAAATCTATGTTGTTTGTAACATTAAAGTTAAAAAAATCAAACAATTGGGCTCAAAATATCAAAAAGCCATTTAGATCATTTATAAGAAACTGAACCGATGGAGCTAATAATTGGTCTAACTGGATTACTTTGTGCATTTTTATTAATCAATACATATAGGGTAAAGATGGATTAGTGGAAGAATTTTTTTTAATTAATTCATCTTTGCCTTTCAGTAGAAGTTTTATTGTTTTATTGAAATTGCTGTTAACGATTTCTAAGGGATTCTTTCTAAGTTTAGAATAGGTTTCAGTATCATCTAGGAGATTATTCATTTTATCTAGGCAAGGTGACCCAAAAAGAAAGAAAACCCCAAAAAGAAAGTGCAGGCATTCTACTTCTCATTTCCAGGACTCAAGTCCGGCTAACTGGTTTCCCTGAATCCTTTCACAAGACATTACCCTCCTCACACTCCAACAGCTGGTCAGGTCCCGAAAACCATTCGTCTCCATTCACTCCTATCTAAGATGCTCACGCACGCTTGCTGGAAGTCCAAGTCCCTCACCCACAAAACCTCCTTAACCACCTCCCTCCAACCTTCTCAGGGACGACCCCTACCCCGCCTTGCTTCCCCAATAGTTTTATACACTCTCAAAGTCATTCTACTTTGTTCCATTCTCTCTAAATGACCTCTTCAGTTCTCTAATACTTTTAGTAACTCCACACCTCTTTCTAATTTCGACAGTACGAATTCTCTGCATAATATTTACACCACACATTTCCCTTAGACACGATATCTCCACTGCCTCCAGCCGCCTCCTCGCTACAGCATTAACAACCCATGCTTCACACCGATATAAGAGTGTTGGTACCACTATACTTTCGTACATTAGCTTCTTTGCATCCATGGATAACGTTCTTTGTCTCCACAGATACCTCAATGCACCACTCACCCTTTTTCTTTAATCGTCCACTAACGTTTGCAACTTTTCTTAAGAATCCCCCAAAAGCACAGTGTCATCAGCAAAAAGTAACTGTGTCAACTCCCATTTTGTATTTGATTCCCCATAATTTAATCCCACCCCTCTCCCCAACACCCTAGCATTTACTTCTTTTACAACCCCATCTATAAATATGTTAAACAACCATGGTGACATTACACATCCTGTCTAAGATCTACTTTTACTGGGAAGTAATCTCCCTCTCTCCTACCCACCCTAATCCGAGCCTCACTATCCTCATGAAAACTCTTTACAGCATTTAGTTACTACCTATTCCATACACTTGCAACATCTGTCACGTTGCTCCCCTATCCACTCTATCAAATGCTTTTTCTAAATCCATAAATGCAATGAAAACTTTCTTACCTTTATCTAAATACTGTTCACATATATGCTTCACTGTAAACACTTGATCAACACATCCCCTACCCATTGTAAAGCCTCTGTGCTCATCTGCAATCCTGCTCTCTGTCTTACCTCTAATTCTTTCAATAATAACCCTACCATACACTTTACCTGGTATACTCAGTAAACTTATTCCCCTATAATTTTTACAATAAAGGAATTATACATGCTCTTTGCCAATCCCTAGGTACTTTCCCCTCTTTCATACATTTGTTAAACAAAAATACCAACCTCTTTAACACTATATCTGCCCCTGCTTTTAACATTTCTGTTATGATCCCGTCAGTTCCAGCGGCTTTATCCCCTTTCATTTTATGTAATGCCTCACGCACCTCCCCCACACTCACATCCTGCTCTTTACTCCTAAAAGATGTTATTTCTCCCTGACCAGTGCATGAAATTACTGCCTCCCTTTCCTCATCGACATTTAAATGTTCCTCAAAATATTCCCGCCATCTACCCAATACCTCTAGCTCCCCGTCTATTAACTCCCCTACTTTGTTTTTAACTGACAAATCCATTTGTTCCCTAGGCTTTCTTACCTTGTTTATCTCACTCCAAACTCTTGTCTTATTCTCAGCAAAATTTCTTGACAGCGCCTCTCCCACTGTATCTTATGCTCTCCTTTTGCACTCTCTCACCACTCTCTTCACCTTTCTTTTACTCTCCATATACTTTGCCCTTCTTATATCACTTTTGCTTTGTAGAAACCTCTCATCAGCTACCTTTCTCTCTTTTTTTACACCCTTTACTTCATCATTCCACCAATCACTCCTCTTTCCTCCTGCACCCACCTTCCTATAGCCACAAGCTTCTGCCTCACATTCTAATATAGCATTTTTAAAACTATCTCATCCCTCTTCAAACCCCCCTCACCCCCACTACTCTTACTTGCACTAGCCTACCTTTCTGACAAAAGTTGCTTTTATCTCACCCTAACTTGCTGCTCCCTTAGTTTATTAATTTGCACCTCTCACTTACTGTTGCCATTTTCCTTTTGTCCCGTCTACCTCTTACTCTAACTTAGCTACAACTAGACAATCATCCAATATATCCGTTGCCCCTCTATAAACATGTGCATCCTGAAGCCTACCCATCAATCTTTTAACCACAAATAGTAGGTTGGTAGACAGCAACCACCCAGGGAGGTCCTACCGTACTGCCAAGTGACTGTAAAACGAAAGCCTGTAATTGTTTTACATGATGGTAGGATTGCTGGTGTCTTTTTTCGGTCTCATAAACATGCAAGATTTCAGGTACATCTTGCTACTTCTACTTACACTTAGGTCACGCTACGCAAACATGTACACGTTTATGTATACACATTCATCTGAGTTTTCTTTGATTTTATCTTAATAGTTCTTGTTCTTATTACTTTTCCTTTTGCATCCATGGGAAAGTGGAATAAGAATCTTTCCTCCGTAAGTCAACTAAAATGCCGGGAGCAATGGGCTAGTATCCCCTTTTCCCGTATAGCCTGCTAAAAAGAAAAAGAAATCCGTCAATGTGGGATGTTTGAATGTGTGTGGTTGTAATGGGAATGATAAGAAAGAGACGACTGTGGATGTTATGAAGGAAAAGAAGCTGGATGTCCTGGCTCTAAGTGAGACAAAGCTGAAGGGGGAAGGAGAGTTTCAGTGGGGAGAAATACATTTGATAAGGTCAGGGGTTTCTAATAGAGTTAGAGCTAAGGAAGGAGTAGCAATAATGTTGAAGGATAAGTTATGGCAGAAAAAGAAGGAATATAAATGTATAAACTCAAGGATTATGTGGAGTAAAATATGGGTTGGATGTGAAAATGGGTTATATATATATATATATATATATATATATATATATATATATGTTGTGTGTGTGTGTGTGTGTGTGTGTGTGTCGTGCCGAATAGGTAAAACGTGCGATTTTGGCTTAAATAACAATGATCTTTTTGCCGAATAAGGCAAGCGAAAATTTTTGTATGTGATAATTTTTCAAAAATCATTCTGAACATAACAAAAAAACACTATATTTCATTGTGTTTGTTTATTAATATTATTATTATTATTATTATTATATATATATATGTCGTGCCGATTAGGTAAAACTTGCGATTTTGGCTTAAATAGCAACGCTCACCTTGCCATATAAGACAAGTGAAAATTTGTGTATGCAATAATTTCCCCAAAATCATTCTGAACATAACGAAAAAAATATATTTTATTGTGTTTGTTTATTATTAAATTAATGTTAACGTATCTAAAATATATTTAGTTGGGTTAGGCTAAATTAAAATTATAAATTCTTACATAAACATAAATGAAAAAATATATCTTTAAACGTATAAGATAAAATTTGAGAAAGGACTTAATTTTAGATGAGTTCTTGACTGACCAGTTTACCAATCGGCATGACATATATATATATATATATATATATATATATATATATATATATATATATATATATATATATATATATATATATATATATATATATATATATATATATATATTATATTATATTATATATATATATATATATATATATATATATATATATATATATATATATATATATATATATATATATAGTATATATATATATTTATATATATATATATATATATATATATATATATATATATATATATATATATATATATATATATATATATATATATATATGTCAGGGATTAGGTAAAACTGGTCAATTAGCAAGAACTCATCTAAAATTAAGTCCTTTCTAAAATTTCTCTTATACGTTTAGAGATATATTTTTTTCATTTATGTTAATGTAAGAATTTATAATTTTGTACCAAGAGAAACTTTGAAAACCTACCTAACCTTATTACAATATGCGCAATTTAATTTAGCCTAACCCAACTAAATATATTTTAGATAGGTTAACATTAATTTAATAATAAACAAACACAATGAAATATATTTTTTCGTTAGATTCAGAATGATTTTTGCTAAATTATTGCATACACAAATTTTCGCTTGTCTTATATGGCAAGAGGAGCATTGCTATTTAAGCCAAAAACAAAAAGCAAGTTTTACCTAATCGGCACGACATATATATATATATATATATATATATATATATATATATATATATATATATATATATATATATATATATATATATATATATATATATATATATATATATATATATATATATATATATATATATATATATATATATATATATATATATGTTGTGTTGATTAGGTAAAACTGGCCAATTAGCAAGAACTCATTTAAAATTAAGCCCTTTCTAAAATTGTCTCTTATACGTTTAAAGACATATTTTTTTCATTTATGTTAATGTAAAACATAATTTTGTACCAAAAGAAACTTAGAAAACCTACCTAACCTTATTATAACAAGCGCAATTTAATTTAGCCTAACCCAACTAAATATATTTTAGATACGTTTACAATAATTTAATAATAAACAAACTCAATGAAATATATTTTTGTCGTTAGGTTCAGAATTATTTTGGCAAATTTATTGCATACACAAATTTTCGCTTGTCTTATATGGCAAGATGAGCGTTGCTATTTAATCCAAAATCGCAAATTTTACCTAATCGGCACGACATATATATATATATATATATATATATATATATATATATATATATATATATATATATATATATATATATATATATATATATATATATATATATATATATATTATGCGTGCAAAAATATCACAGTAAACAGGTGATACCAAAATATGCAAGACAACCACTATGAAAAAATCGAGGAATTCCAAGCGCTTTCGTGACTACTCACATTATCAAGGAACTATAAAAGGAAACATGACAAGAAGGGCTTATATAAGGGGCAAGACTACACCTCACAGTCACATCACACTAACAAAGACTACACCTCACAGTAGCGTAACAACGCACGACTCTGTGAAGAGGAAAATAAGAAAGGACCTGAAACTCTTCCCAAGAATTAAGATTAGTCCAATTTATCATTAAATTCTTCCCAAATTTTATTAATTATAAATGAATCCAATTTATATAAACCAAAAGAAATATTCATAATTTTTTCAAAACTGCTTTTAATGAAACATGATTCTATTATATTTCTCTCAACCATGGACTTGCTTGATACAACCTTCTCAGCATTTTGAAAATCAATTGGATGGTTAAAATCTCTCACATGAATAAATAGAGCATTAGAATCTTGTCCAGTTCTAATGCTATATTTGTTGTTTTATTCTTAGTTCAAGACTTTTACCAGTTTGACCATAATAAACTTTATCGCATATTTTACAGGGAATCTTATAGACACATCCGTCAGCATTTTGGGGGGAATTTTTTATCAAAAGTCTTTTTACTGTATCATGAAAACTTGGTTGATATGCCTTCCTTTCTTAATAATTTTAATATCAAAGTTGTATTTAAAAATCTTGATACAGTAAAAAGACTTTTGATAAAAAATTCCCCCAAAAATGCTGATGAATCTTCTCCATCCTCATCAAAGTTCTCAGTACTTTCTTTGTCTGCTGATTCTCGTCTCTAATTTTTCTTATCATTGAGACAGCTAAGTCTCTCACAGTCATGTCTTCATCAGCGCACATACCAAGAAGCAGCTGATCTGTGTCAGCAAAGTAGGAATTTCTTTGGACAGTCTTCTTTACTATCTTCTTTTCTTCACTGTTCAGATGTCTCATAAATTGCAGTGACTGGAAGACGTTCTTTGGACGGTGTCTGACATAAGGTGCAGCTTGATGTGGAACCACATTGGAGCACTGAACTTTAAAATCATAATGACGACTCTTTTCAGCTCCTGACTGGGTCTTGATGTTGCCACATACAGCCTTATGATCCTACTCCATAAAGTATTCCACCTTAACACACACGGTGGACCTGGTTCAAGAACAGCCAAGTCATCATCAACCACACCTGTGATCATTCCTTTGCAAATCCTATACAAGTATTTCTGGTCCCTGGACAGATCCTCTGCCACCTTGTCAATCAGAGCAAGGAAATCAGTGAAACTGACTGGCTGGAAAGCAACAACTGGCAGCTCAGAGAGAGGATCCTTGATCTGCTTGCCAATGGGACCTTTCCAATGCTCAGGACCACTTGGCATACCATCATAGTGGTAGAAAACAGCCCGGAATGGCAGCTCATTTCCATGAAGCTGACAGATGATATAATGGACCGAATGACCAAGCAACATTTCAAGATGATGAATATCTCCATTGTCAGCTCTGACATTTATGTTGGTTCCGTCACTACCAACACATACAACAGCTGCCCAGTTAGTTTCTGTTAGACCAGAAACATGTAGATAGTCTTGGCAATCTCCTTTCCATCGCCTGACTAGGGACTCACATGAGTGAGATATTCAGTGCCGGGCTCCACCGTGATGACATAATTATCTTTCACCACTATCTTTGGACTCCATTTATTGGTCTTCTCATTCTTTGTCATTACACAAGTGGAGGTCTTTTACCATCAAAATAGAGTGATGTGATATTTTCCAAGTTTGCTGCTCATTTTCTTGCCTCTCCATTCGATATTTGTGTCTGGCATCTCGTAACTTCTGTGGTCCAGTAACTTGACTTTTGTCGTCC
Organism: Cherax destructor; assembly: GCA_009830355.1. NCBI lineage: Eukaryota > Metazoa > Arthropoda > Malacostraca > Decapoda > Parastacidae > Cherax > Cherax destructor. Next base: position 16,308 of record WNWK01024086.1, on the reverse strand, counting down.
TTGGTAATAATGCCATAGTCCATTAAAGTGGCGGTAACAATTACAGCTCCAGCATAATCACTGATCAAGTATCGGTCACATGTGGCTGCCAGTGTGGGGAGTGTTGTTCTGTTCTGCTGTGAGCTGCTGGCAGTCACACAACTCAAGACATAGTCAGCATCAGTATCGACAGAAGGATTATCTCTGGCATCATTTGAATTATTGTCAGAATCAGAAACTTCTCCAGCTGCCGGTTCACTCTGTCTTTCCTCCAGCTGCTTCCTGGCTCTGGCTGCATCCTGCTCCTCTTTTACAGTCACTCTATCCCACATCCTCGTTACTGTCATGTCAACATAGCCAATTGTCATCTTCCTATCGCCTCTCTGGTCAAGGTGGAACTGTACCTCAGGTTTAGGAACTTTCACATCACAATTACAGGCCAGGTGGTATCGTCACATTCCTTTATTTTGCACCAACATCTTGACAGAGGCAGCAGGACAGAAACATCGAAATATATCAAACAACTCGTTCATTTCTTACTGAAATGTAGCTTTTTGGAGACATTTTTGTTCTTATTAAGTTCTATTCCTCTACTGTACAATTTTATCAATCTTTCCTCAATAGTTTTCTACTGAGCATAGGAATAGTCTTTCTGTCTCCAATTGATTCCTGCCATAGTTCACAACAATCCTCAGCTGCTGTCTTGATAATCACTAAAACTTCAGTAAACTTTCCTTCTTCACATTTATATCGGCAGCAGTTCCTTAACATATCGCCTTTGGACGGACATTTGTTCACTGGAAGAACACTGGTATGGCCAAACACTGCATGTTCTGTGGCTTTCCTCGTTGACATTGTAGCCATCTCAGTAGTAAAGTAATCAGAGTATCTGAAAAGAGAGAAAATTAGTTAATGTTCATAAATATTACAGAGTATATAGATACAGTACATAAAACACTGCGCTGCGCTACTCAATAATACAGGCTTATTAAAAATTTCAGTCGCAAATGCTGTAGGATAAGCCTCAACCAATCAACTTCATATTTGGCACTGAATCTAAAATGTATATAAGGAACAATGCATGAAGAGTGAAGCTTTGACAACAATTTCAATGCTCCTGAATGAATGTTCAGAGCTGACATTGGCTAACCCAAGACACAGGACCTTGGGATTGAGGAAGTCTTGCCATCAATTTCGACTTTTCAAGACGTGAAGAAGGAGGAGTCGTGAGGCCTGAAACTCACACTCCTGTTCTCAGAAGTCTCTTGTTGACGATGAGCATGTGTGGCAAACGTCTTCCTCATAAAATACTCAAGGTGCATATGTGTCTTATTTAACAATTCAATGCCCCTAGAGTGCTGTATCTGACACGGTAACCCAAGAACGGGAGCCACTGAGAGTACTCACCATTTCTATGTTAACTGACTCATGAGGAATGAATGTGAAAAACCCGCGAAGTCGTTTAGCTTCAGATGGCAGACCACCGCTCTTTGCCACGCTTAATAGTCGAGAGCGCCTGGTTAAAATTTAACAATATCGGCTCACAACTCACAGTAGCAGACAAGAGGATCTCACTAGAACATTTTGAATGTCCGCTGAGTTGAGGATTCTCAAACCGGGTTTATTCAAAGCCACGGTTAGAGAGAAACCACGGAATGGGAAGCAAGGAAAGTGAGGAAAAATAGGCGTGCATACTCATCAGTAGAGGACAAAGAGTTCCAGTAAAGCAGTTTGCCAGTAAGGTCCCAAATGTTCATTCAAATTCATGCTTCGAGAGGAGAGAATCAAATGGGAAGAAAGGAAGATAGAAAATGACGTGCATATAAATCTGGGAGTCAGATTAGTAGTCATGCAGTTGATGAGAAGTTAACTGAGATCAAGCAAGAGGGTTGACGAAATCAAATGGGTGGGACTGCCCTTATTTAAAACATGGAGGGGAAGGGAAGTGAGACGAGCCTCTAACTGATCGCCAAGAGTCACAGTGAAACCGCCAGAGGAAATGATGAGAAACCATACCACGGGCGGGGTTAGAACCAGCGATCAGAGAGTCATAAAACTCTGATCGCGGGTTCTATCCCCGCCCGTGGTATGGTTTGTCTGCAATCGTGTCATTACGATTTTGTGAGTCATGATGAGAAATAATGAGCATTAAAATCGCCTAATAACAGAAGAAGTGGCGGTAAGGAAGAAACCAGAAACACAATAGTATCTGGAATAGATAATGCTCGAGAAGGAAAGAGATACAAAGAACAGACTGTATACCACTTGTTCAAGTAGATGCAAGCTGCAGTGAAGTATGAGCAAGGATCTGATGGTACGGTAAACCGGTGCGTACGACAAGTGCACTTTCATTAAAATTTCCATAAGGAAAAGGATCCAGTGAATGCAATAAAATATAGACAGACGAGATGGATAACAGCGGAGCGTAATTTAGGTTCTTGTAAACAGACACAAATAGGGAGAAACTAGGAGAGCGAAACCTGAAGCTCACCTCAATTACCCCTGAGGACTCAAATATTCCACTATTAAATAAATTATGATCTGCGAAGAGAAGTATAATGTAACATGAAGCAGTAGGTGTCTACGGACTAAGAGGGTTAGTTAAGTGTACATGTGGAGGCAGTGGAAAACGAGTCAGTAGTGAATGATTCTAATGCTGCTGAGAAAAGAGTTGTGTAGTTAGAAAAGTGAAGAGGAGGAGGAGTGATGGGAGGTGGATCGGTGTCTATAATTGGATTTGTCTCCTCAATATATTCGGAGATAAGTGCAAGTGTTTCAGAGGACAAGGAAGTTGCAGGTAGTACGACATCATAGATAGAGGGGAAGGGGGAGTAAAGATTGGAGAGACGATGGAAGTTACCAAATAAGGTGGGGGGGGGATGAGAAGTTAAAGTTAACTTGAAAAGAAACTAGGGAGGGAAGAGGGGAGGGGGGTACTGTACGAGAGGGAGGTTGAACCTCCACATTCGTACCAGAGACAGTAGGAGGTAAACAACTAGGAACAGAGATTTTAAAGGAAAAAATGTTTGGGAAGGATAAATGAAGAAGGGGTTAAAGGACATTTGAACTTTGGGGATGTTTTAGACTTTGTAGAAGTAGAGAGACGAAGCAAAGGTGTAGTTGTGGACGGTCTTGTAGACATAGAAACATGCGAGCGAAAAGATGAAGATTCAAGGACGGTATGAGATGACGAGGTAGAGACCTCAGAGTCCAGGACTGCAAAAGAGTTAGATACAGAGGTGAATGTGGAAGTTGTGACCACCGAGGAGATTGTGGAAGTAGGTACCACCGAGGTTGGAGGTCTCTTAGTAACTCTAGAATAAGAAAGTCGTGGAAGTCTCCCTTGGGGGCGGAAATGAGAGATTGCCATGGCGTAAGTGAAACCTTCTTTCTCTTTGAGACAACGAATTTCTCGTTCTTTTAAGTAAACTTGGCAACGGCGAGAATAAGCATTAAGGCAAGAGGGAGGTAGGCTGCAGGATGTATTGGTATGGTCAGCAGCACCACCGACTGGGCATTCTGCCATGGACTTGCAATATTTAGCTGGGTGGCCGAAGCACCAGCAATTTCTACACTGTTGTGGTGCAGGGATCAACTCTCGGACTTGTAGATTGCGTCCCGCAATATAAACTGAGGATGAAAGTTCTCGGCAGCCAAAAGTTAAGTGAGCTACATTGTAGGGGAAGCGTCTCCGCCGCAGGCAGGTAGTACATGAGTGTCTTTTTTGAGAATTGGGAGGTCTTAGAGCTCAGGTTGCTCCAGTATGTCGGCTTCACATGTCCGAAAATAACGTTGAACAATGGTATGAGGCAGAACTACGGTACCACTGTAAGAATTGAGAAAAATGTGTTTTCGAATTATGACAGGAACATCGTCTATGGAGGTAAGAAGGGAAAGATTGTGAGCCTGGCCAGCATTTCGTACCATGACGATACGTGCACCACTCTTAAGAGCATAAAATGAAATATTTTGACCAAAATGGCACAAGAGTGACTTGCTGATACTATGATCAGAAAGATATTCAGTGGGAGTAGTCGGTTGCAGAGTGAAAAACTTAGCCCATTATGTACTTTGAAACGTAGTGTGTAAGGGAAAGTGAGTGTCGTGTGGCTCTTTTCTGGGAAGAGTGAGAGGTAATGGAAACAGTGTCATCAGGTAATGGTCGTGGTCGTTTAGGTGTGGGAACGGAGGTGGTCTGTCCTGAGATGGGCGGGTGATCTAAAAATAGTCGCACTGTAGGGAGAGAAGCCGGAAGCATAGTCAAAGACGTGCGGAGATCAGATGTATCAAAGGTGTCAGGCAGAACCTCATTACCAGGAGCAGGTGACGAAATGTTACCCGCAGAAGGTGCCAGGGCATTAGGAAGGTCCGAAAAATGGTCCGATAATGAAGTAGGATCGTAAAGGGGCGCTGCAGCAGAAAGGGGCCCAGGAGAAATTTCATCGATCTGGGACTCCATGGTTAGGTCATGTTTTTCTTTTTATCCAGAAAAATAACAAAAAAGGAAAAAGATAAAGAAAAAAAAGGGAGGCGGGAACCTGGAGGAATAGCTCCTATGAGGAATGAAAGGGTCGTAAATCCTCCTCCGTGCCTAAGAAGATCTCAGTGTAGTCATCAGTGCAGATACGGCATGGAATCTGTGCTATACCCTACCCTTCTTGGCAATAAACTAGCAATCCCAGATGGCAACCTCACATCTACAGAGCTACCTCGGTGGACAAAAGAGAGGGCGGTTGGATACCTGCCGCCAGGTATACCTCCTCCGGCCACCTCCTCCCGGAACCAACAGGCAGCCTCCAGAGATACATCTGTTATGCAAAGGATATCATATGCCGCTCTCTGGGACTCCAGAGGGTAGATCGGAGCATCCCCAAATGATCCAAATTCTACGGTAAACATTACCACCAACAAGAACTTCAATGGAATAGGACAGACAACGACACCCTAACCTAGGAACTAGATTTTTTTAGAAGAACCCCAAAGGATGAAAGCAGGAGAGGAAAGATTATTATTATTATTATTATTATTATTATTATTATTATTATTATTATTATTATTATTATTATTATTATGGGGGAGTGCTAAACCCATATGGATTATACAGCGCCTGTGGGGGCGGATGGAAGGCATTCAGGCTTAATTCAGGGAATTGGAGTACAGAGCCAATTTCCCAGATCAAGAGCCACTCACCATCATCAAGGAACCTCCCTTGAGGGAAGGAAAGAAAGAAGGGAGGGATGGGGAAAGAGGGGATGGGAAGGATAGAGTAAGGAAGGGAAGAGTGGGGAGTAATTAGGTTCAGTCGGTCCTCAGAGCAAAAGCCTCTTCACCACAACAAAGGAGCCCCTTGAAGAGGGTGGTTAGGCAATAAAGCACTGAGTACTTTGATTCAGATTGTGTATGTTTGAATTCTGTTGTGGGCTGAGATAATATATATATATATATATATATATATATATATATATATATATATATATATTATATATATATATATATATATATATATATATATATAACAACACTGCGACTAGTCAAGGAGTCGAACCCATGATGCTTTGGCCTGCCTCATGGTGGGCGAAAACTCATGACGCCTTAATCCACAGGACCACACAATCCTTAAGAGTAGCGCATCGAGAAGAACTGGATGTTGTACTCGCTACCCAAGGACATACGGTGGTGTGGACGCCTCTAGGCTAATTTCATTCTACTCCCTTATATTATTGATCAATACCACTTGTTCATGGGTACAATAATATAAAATACTGCTCATTGTACTAGTACATCAAACAGGGAGTAGAATGAAATTAGCTAGAGTCATCCACACCACCGTATGTCCTGATAGCGAGTATAACATCCAGTTCTGCTGGATGCGCTACTCTTAATTAAGGATTGTGTGGTCCCGTGGATGAAGGCGTCATGAGTTTTCGCCCACAATGAGGCAGGCCGAAACAGCATGGGTTCGATTCCTTGACTAGTCGCAGTGTTATTATAGATCAATACCACTTGTTCGTGGGTACAATAATATATATATATATATATATATATATATATATATATATATATATATATATATATATATATATATATATATATATATATATATATATATTGTGTGTGTGTGTGTGCTGATTAGGTAAAACTGGTCAATTAGCAAGAACTCATCTAAAATTAAGTCCTTTCTAAAATTTTCTCTTATAAGTTTTACCTAATCGGCACGACATATATATATATATATATATATTTTTTTTTTTTTTTTTTTTTAACACATCGACCGATTCCCACCAAGGCAGGGTGGCCCGAAAAATAAAAACTTTCATCATCATTCACTCCATCACTGTCTTGCCAGAGTGCCAGAGGGGTGCTTTACACTACAGTTTTAAAACTGCAACATTAACACCCCTCCTTCAGAGTGCCGGCACTGTACTTCCCATCTCCAGAACTCAAGTCCGGCCTGCCAGTTTCCCTGAATCCCTTCATAAATGTTACTTTGCTCACACTCCAACAGCACGTCAAGTATTAAAAACCATGTGCCTCCATTCACTCCTATCAAATACGCTCACACATGCTTGCTGGAAGTCCAAGCCCCTCGCACACAAAACTTCCTTTACCCCCTCCCTCCAACCTTTCCTAGGCCGACCCCTACCCCGCCTTCCCTCCACTACAGATTTATACACTCTCGAAGTCACTCTGTCTTGTTCCATTCTCTCTACATGTCCAAACCACCTCAACAACCCCTCCTCAGCTCTCTGGACAATCGTTTTGGTAATCCCGCACCTCCTCCTAATTTCCAAACTCCGAATTCTCTGCATTATATTCACACCACACATTGACCTCAGACACGACATCTCCACTGCCTCCAGCCTTCTCCTCGTTGCAACATTCATCACCCATGCTTCACACCCATATAAGAGCGTTGGTATAACTATACTCTCATACATTCCCTCTTTACTTCCATGGACAAAGTTCTTTGTCTCCACAGACTCGAAGTGCTCCACTCACCCTTTTCCCTCATCAATTCTATGATTCACCTCATCCTTCATAGACCCATCTGCTGACATGTCCACTCCCAAATATCTGAATACATTCACCTCCTCCATACTCTCTCCCTCCAATCTGATATCCAATCTTTCGTCACCTATTCTTTTTGTTATCCTCATCACCTTACTCTTTCCTATATTCACTTTCAATATATATATGTCGTGCCGATTAGGTAAAACTTGCGATTTTGGCTTAAATAGCAACGCTCTTCTTGCCATATAAGACAAGTGAAAATTTGTGTATGCAATAATTTCGCCAAAATCATTCTGAACATTACGAAAAATATATTTCATTGTGTTTGTTTATTATTAAATTAATGTTAACGTATCTAAAATATATTTAGTTGGGTTAGCTAATTAAATTGCGCTTGTTTTAATAAAGTTAGGTAGGTTTCAAAGTTTCTCTTGGTACAAAATTATAAATTCTTACATTAACATAAATGAAAAATATATCTTTAAACGTATAAGGAAAATTTTAGAAAGGACTTATTTAGATGAGTTCTTGCTAATTGACCAGTTTTACCTAATCGGCACGACTATATATAATAATATATATATATATATATATATATATATATATATATATATATATATATATATATATATATATATATATATATATATAAGTCGTGCCTAATAGGTAAAACTGGTCAATTAGCAAGAACTCATTTAAAATTAAGTCCTTTCTAAAAATTTCTTATACGTTTAAAGATATATTTTTTCATCTATGTTAATGTAAAAATTATAATTTTGAACCAAAAGAAACTTAGAAAACTTACCTAACCTTATTATAACAAGCGCAATTTAATTTATCATAAACCAACTAAATATATTTTAAATTCTTTACAATAATTTAATAATAAACAAACACAATGAAATATATTTTTTCGTTAGATTCAGGATGATTTTTGCGAAATTATTGCATACACAAATTTTCGCTTGTCTTATATGGCAAGATGAGCGTTGCTATTTAAGCCAAATCGTTCTATGAGACAATTATATATAATATATAATATATATATATATATATATATATATATATATATATATATATATATATATATATATATATATATATATATATATATATATATATATATATATATATATATAGTCGTGCCGATTAGGTAAAACTGGTCAATTAGCAAGAACTCATCTAAAATTAAGTCCTTTCTAAAAAATTTCTCTTATACGTTTAGAGATATATTTTTCATTTATGTTAATGTAAGAATTTATAATTTTGTACCAAGAGAAACTTTGAAAACCTACCTAACCTTATTAACAAGCGCAATTTAATTTAGCCTAACCCAACTAAATATATTTTAGATACGTTAACATTAATTAAATAATAAACAAACACAATGAAATATATTTTTTCGTTAGGTTCAGAATGATTTTGGCGAAATTATTGCATACACAAATTTTCACTTGTCTTATATGGCAAGGTGAGCGTTGTATTTAAGTTAAAATCGCAAGTTTTACCTAATCGGCACGACATATATATATTATATATATATATATATATATATATATATATATATATATATATATATATATATATATATATATATATATATATATATATATATATATATATATATATATATATTTTTGTCGTGCCGAGTAGATAAAACTTGCAATTTTGGCTTAAGTAGCAACGCTCTTCAGAATGTTTTTCGCAAAAATCATTCTGAACCTAACGAAAAAGTATATGTCATTGTGTTTGTTTATTATTAAATTATTGTAAACTTTCTAAAAAAAATTTAGTTGGATTAGGCGAAATTAAATTGCGCTTGTTATAATATGGTTAGGTAAGTTTTCTAAAGTTCTTTTGGTAAAAAATTATTCATTTTTACATTAACATAAATGAAAACAATATATGCTCCAGGTAATGCTCTGTGAACTGAGTTGCACAGAGTTACACGATGTATATCCAGGCTCACCAACGCAGACATACACTACCATAAACAGACTACATAACAGGAGCTGAGAACAGTGTTCTCCCAGATAGAGAAGAGGAGGAGGTGTTTCCTCTGCGAGGAGCAGCAAGAGAAAGAGAGAGAGAGAGAGACCTACTAGGCTATACCGATCCAACGTCAGGTGACTCCTGCCGGATAAAAACTCGCTGTGTAGGAAAGTAGTTTGCCGCGTTGGGCAGCCAGTCAAAACTTCCATCAACGAGCACATTTAAGAGGTGTAGTAGATACTTCCTTCCTACATACATGAGCTCAATATACAGGTCAAATATTAATATAAAGCAGGAAATATTTATCAACGAAAAAATCATTATATAATTATATGAAAGAATATATATATATATATATATATATATATATATATATATATATATATATATATATATATATATATATATATATATATATATATATATATATATATATATATATATATATATATATATATATATATATATTTATATATGTCGTGCCGATTAGGTAAAACTTGTGATTTTGGCTTAAATAGCAACGCTTACCTTGCCATATAAGACAAGTGAAAATTTGTGTATGCAATAATTTCGCCAAAATCATTCTGAATCATTCTGATTTTTTTAGTCTTTTTGAATTGTTTATTTTCTTTTAGTGTTTATTCATTTTTTTCTAATCTTTTTGTAGATTTTTTCCAGTTTTTGTAGAGTTTCTGCAATGTTTTTGTAGTGATTTTTGCAATGTTTTGCAGTGTATTGTAGGTTTTTCTAGTGTTTTTGTGGTGTTTTTGCATTTTTGTAGTGTTCTATTGGTTTTTGTCATTTTTTTTTTGTTTTGTAGCTTTTCTTTGTTTTATAGTGTTTTTGCAGCATTTTTATAGTGTTTTGTAGTGTTTTAGTATGTTTTTGTAGTGTTTTTGCTGTGTTTTTGTAGTGTTTTGCAGGTTGTTCGTAGAGTTTTTGTAGTACTTAAATAATTTTTTGTAGTGTGTTTGTAGTGTTTTTGTAACGTCTTTGAAGTGTTTTTGTAGAGTTTTTCATGATTTTGCTATATTTTCTTATATTTTTGTTTTATTTTAGTGTTTTCATAATATATTTTAAATATTTTTTGAATGTTTGGAATGTTTTAGTATTGTTTTAGTGTTTTGTTGTAATTTTTAATTGACTTTCTTGATTTTTATAGTGTTTTTTTTCGTTGCGTTTTATAGATTTTTGTTGTGCATCAAAGACTGATCAACCAGGCTGTTACAGCTTGCCACACACAGTCCAGTGTACGAACGACACCCTGGATGATTAAGAACTCACTGTAGGAACATATCCAGTTCCTTTTTAAAAGGCAACAACGGATCTAACGAAAGTTTTCCTTTTTTAAATTTAGTAATTTATACAGGAGGAGTTACTAGCTACTTGCTCCAGGCATTTTAGACGTCTCTTACAACACGTTGTTAAGTATCTTTATTTCGAAACGTTTCGCCTACACAGTAGGCTTCTTCAGTCGAGTACAGAAAAGTTGGAAGATACAGAAGAGATGTGGTAGTCAAAACTACGTCTTCAAGGGTGAGGAACTGATTACATCGTCTTCACATCTCTTCTGCTTCTACCAACTTTTCTGTACTCGACTGAAGAGGCGAAACGTTTCGAAATAAAGATACTTAACTGTTGCATATGTGTCTTACCTAACAACCTGTCGGTATTTTACACCATTTTAATATTCACTCTTACAACAAGCATGGCTTACGGAGGAAGAATTCTTTTCCACGTCTCCACGGAGAGGCGTAATATATGTACAACTCCTGCATTCCAAGGAGTACAGGTAATGGGACTTCAAATGTTCCCAGCGAAATATATGGAGCTAAGGTTTTCTGTAAGATTTTACATTTGCAATTTTGCTTGTCTTACAAGAGGATTTTAATGTACAGCAGCATGCCAACCTAGAGAGAACACATAGCATAAAAGGATCATCATTGGTTTAGAATTCCTTGTTTTGAAGTTCATTATCCTTCTTATCATTTTCCTCGTGGTTGTGATAATGACACTGTTATGAACCTTGAAACTGAGATCCTCTAACATTATCACTCGTAAATTCTTCACGTTAGTTTTTCTCTCTGAGTAATTAGTTTTATACTCGATTTTAGTTTTTATTTTCCCAAGTTTTTCTCTAACGGAGTAACTTAAAACTTAACTTCATTAAACATCAAATTGTTATCTGTATATGAACAAGCGACCTGCTGATCGCTTGTAGTTATCTTGATGTTATCTGATGTTATCTGTAAATCTACAAGCGACCTACTGGTCGCTTGTAGATTTACATTGTCCTCAGTGGAATGATACTCACGCAGATTCTAGTATAATCTGCAAAAGATGATACTGTGCTGTTATTTACATCCCTGGCTGTCAGTCCCTGGCTGTCAGTCCCTGGCTGTCAGTCCCTGGCTGTCAGCTATCAGGAAGAGGAAAAGGCAAACATCGCACCTTGAAAATAGTGTTTTTTACTGTCTTAACTCTGTTTACTTTTATTCTTTGTGTTGAAATTCTTAGAAAGTTAAAAAAAAAAACTCCATCCACTTTTCCGGTTATTCATTTTGCTAACATTTTGTGCGCTGTTATACCACGATCGCACTTGTTGAAGGCTATTGCAAAGTCTGGAAATACTACATATGTATTTTCCAGTGCTTCCAAAACTATGTCACAGTAGTGCAGTAGTTGTGAGAGGCAGGAGCAACCTTCTAAACCCATACTGCCCTAAGTGGCGGATTTTTTTTGGGAACTGGAATTGTTAGCAATCTTGCGTATTAGAACTCTTTCAAAGAGTTTTATGATGTGGGACGTTAGCACTATTGGTCTACAATACTTTGCTATTGTTTTTGCTGCCACCTTTGTAGAGTGGGACGATATCCGTTATTTTTAAAGACAGTGGATGATCCTTGTGTCAAGGCTCCCTCTCCATACAATATCTGAGGCACATGATAGAGGTTTCATGGAGTCCCTAATGAACACGGAGTTCCACGAGTGTGGAGCAGCGTGCACGGTCATGGTGTCAATAACTTTTTCGAAGTCCAGTGGTGTTAGGTTTATGTCTGAAATTTTGGAAATATTTACTTGGTTTTTGAATCTCGTTTCTGAAGAATTCCTTCTGATTGTCGCTCTTAAGTCTGGTTAACGCCTCACTGAACACTGACTTATATCGAGACTTCAGCATTTCATTCATGTTATTGCTGTCATCAGTGTAAGTTTCATCTTGTTTGAGTATTGACACGATACTGGATGTGGTTTTTGCCCTAGATGTGCCATAAGAGAAGAAATATCTTGGACTTCTTTCAATTTCATTAATTACTTCTTTCTTAGCTACTCTCTCTCCTGGACTCTGATTTATTTTGAAATCAGTATCTTTTTATTTCTCTCGCCCGTGTTTCCTTTTATATTTGAGTGTAGCACCCTTGAGTAGTTCTGTTATTCTTCGTCTTCACCTGAAGAGGAAGTGTCTCTCTCTTTTTCTATACTGGTACGTGTCTTGAGCATACTTCTAGTGTCACAGAATTATTCCTTTCCAGACACTTTCTCGCATCCATATTATTTAAAAATATCTTTCCAGCATGTTTTATTACTGACATGTTTTTTTTTATCCTAGTTAACGTTCTTGTTTTTAAAGTTAAATTTGGCGAAAGTTCTCTGATGCCTGTTTGCGTTTTCCTAGTCAGGACCCTGTGCATGCACGTCCCAACTTTGATTTTGTTGTTATCAGCATTTACCGTCTTCCAGAGCATGATATTTAGAACCAAATCATTATTCGTGAAAATAAGGTCGTGTGTATTTTCGAATCTTTTTGTGGCTTAAGGAAAATTTTTGGCTTAAGGAAAATTTATTAGTTTCAATAGTTCAGTTGAGTGAGAATGTTAGTCTGAGGTGCCTCCCCGGATTATCTCTGTTATTACACTATCTGCTACGTTCTTCCATTTCAACTGTGGTAAATTGAAATTACCACATGATAAGATATTTGGGGCTGGGAATGAACGATTTTCTAGATACTATACAATTCTCAATATGTATTCCTTTAATTGTTGTTAAGTTGAATCTGGCAGTTTATATACAACAATTACCAAGTTTGGTCCTCAGTCTTAACTATACTATATGTGGTGTTTAATACCTGTATAAATGAACGACTCTTACATACAAGTCATCCCTCTTTTGTGTAAGACTCACTTTGAAAGCTGCAAATATTGCATTTAACTTGGCAGTAATCACACCATACTCATCCTGGGGGCAGTAGCCACACCATACTCATCCTGGGGGCAGTAGCCATCCCATATATTTTCTATGGGCAGTAGTCTTCCCTACTATTGCCTACAGATCCTGTTGGCAATAATAACTCCATACCCATTCTATGGGCGATAGTCACCACATTACCATCCTGTGGGCAGTAGCCGCCCCATTCCCAACCTGTGCGGAGTAGTCATCCCATACCCATTCTGTGGCCTGCAGGCACTCATACCCATCCTGTGAGCAGTAGTCAACCCCGTAGCTGTCCAGTAGGCAGCAGTCATCTCATACCAGCGGTTTCCAGGTCTGTGAGGGAGCGCTGCACCCGAATGTCATTTGTCGTGGAAACAGTTTTAAAGAGCAGTAGGCTTAGAGACCTATGTTATAACTCATAACTGTTAGTACTTGAATATGAAGTCGTTAACCTACTTCAGTAAGGATGGCTGTTCTTACATGATCACTCAGTGCAAATTTCGCAATACATCTGGCCTCCACTATCCTTATGGTGGGGCATAGTTTATTGGGTATTCAAGCAATGCTGACATTGTTATGACTTCAAAATCGTAACGTAAATAAAAAAGTCTTGGCTCCTAAGTGGCTGCTTAATCTGCTGTCTAGGGGCATTTAAATTACACTGAAAAAACAAACAGCAACACTAAACCCAGCTTGCACTTATATGTTAAACAATATTAATTATTATATGAGGAAGGACATTTAAACTCACCTATTCAAAAATATATCTATATATTAAAGTAAGTTATGTACAACTTACAAACTACTGCAAAACAACATCACCTTAACTCCAGTTCACATTAGCACACTGCTACTAGTGAGTTAAATAAATAAACATTTATGAACAGGGAGGCTCCATGACACCTTTCTGCAGGCTACTTGGCTTACAGTTAAAATGTGAAATATTCTCCAAAATACAGGCCATTGCACACACTAGGGCCTTGCAAATAAACATGAGAGAACTTCAACACTAATAAAATAATCGTATTCACTAAAAAAATACCAAAATTACCTACTCACACTACCGTCCAAACATGGTGACTCACCACCCGTCTCCTACTAACTCCCCAACACCTCATCCTGGCCACTGCCTGACTGACAGGAATAAAACGCGTCCGGATTCAGAATAATACCGGAGCTATTAAGTATTATTTTTTATATAAATTTTAGTGCAGCACACTGCGTAACAACATATTTTTCTTGTCAACTTCAGCTTGGCTTTGTGTTTGATATTTGAGTCTTTGCAGTTTACAATGTGGTTGTGGTTTTTGATGCAATGCAACAGAGCTGAATTTTCCTGAGCATACCTCACTGACGTCTTGTGTTTCTTGCAACAATGGTTGCGACGTATTTTGTAAACTTGTGGTGTTTCAAACGTTACTGCTTTTTTTTTTTTTGGGGGGGGGGCGCAACTGTTTTGTAATATAATGTGGTGGAAGTATGCTGTGTGGTGATTAGCTTTTAAATGTGTCACCTAAGCGAATAGTTTATTGTGCCCCCCATGGTCATCCTGTGAGATATACCACAAAAAAAAATCTGGATTTCAGAGGTCCTAATGGGTCTTTGTCAGACCCCACCGGGCATTGTTACATCACTAGATAAAATTATTAGTCATTTCATATTTTACAATTATTCCATATAGTTATTGTACACAATACAGAATTACTACTTAAGAAATTGGTCATAACTGGGTTGCAATTTCCTCTTTAAAAAACGTTCATTCATCTAGAAGATGCAAAATATGGATAGAACCTAAAAATTTTAGATATTTCTCCATTAACAATGAGATGTTTCGCCATATCCTAAGGTTTGCATGAAGGTGTCTCTGAAAAGTTGGATGTTTGTAAACTAAGACATAATACTCCAGTGTATGGCCCTGTGTCCATCTATACACTTTGTATTATATATCACTGATATCTTCATACAAGCCACACTGCCTGTGGAGGATGGGCTTCAACGATAACGTGGACTGTATGTTACTTATCTTCTTGATGAATCCAAGAAGTCGCAGCCATCCCCGACTCCTACACAAGGGAAACATCTATGGCCTCACTCTCCACAGGGCTGTAAGATAAACATCAAGGGATTATAATATATTGCCCCAAAGGAGCGTATGTCCATATTTCAGTCTTAGATGGACTGAAAGGCGTTTTACTCACTATTTTGGACTAAAAAGTCCACGCATAACCGCCGTCAATAGGTAGCAGGTAGCAGTCCCCTGTTTGACCAGAACATCAAATTCATACCTTGCTCGTGTAGCTTTGAGCGATGGTGTTGGCTCCACCATATACGGCGGAAATGCTGTCTTGATTGTAGAATGCCGCTGAAGAATCACCGTCTTGTTTCGATGGAGTTCACTTGCGATTGTCTCTACGTTTCTCTTTTTGTAGTAAGAAGCTGCGCACACTTCTGAATATACTGCAATGTTGATGTTATTCACTAAACGCGCTGGAACAGAGTTCTTATCTTATTTCCCGACGTTAGTGGAGATTAACGGACGCGTCGAGTAATGTCTATGTTGATTTACGTCGCCTCGCCGCATGACCCCTAGAGTCGTATGACCCGTTCTTGCGGTGGCCAAATTCAATCTGACCGCTCGTGCTGCCTTTTGCAGTCTCGTGCAGCCATGTGGTGCCACGAGGTGCCTCGTGGTGCTGTGGTCAGCACAATTCTTGACACTGTTGACAGTACATCTGGCTTGAATTAAATTGTTTTCTCAGCCAGACGCGCCTCCTCTGACCCTTTCCTAAGGGAGGAAAGGGTGAGGGCCCTAACAAGGGTAGTAAGGGCGCATACCCCCTCCTTTGGAGAATTTCTCCACACTGGGGGCAGCGAAAAATTCACTGAAAGTGAACTACTCATCGCTTAACATTAATTTGATTTTCTCACTCGCCATCACTGCTGCTTGTCTTTTCTGAACAGCTTCAGTCTGTGTGGTTTCTGGAGAATCACTAATTTTAATTTTGTTTTCAACACTGTGTAATTCTAACGGCACTAATTTATCTATGGTCCGCTTGTTCACTACACCTTTGCTCAAAACATCAACTGTCCTGATGATTCCATTAGTATCAGGATATA
>WNWK01024085.1:10000-30201 GCA_009830355.1 Cherax destructor | reverse complement strand
AGGTGGAGAATGTTGGGTCAGGTGGAGAATGCTGGGTCAGGTGGAGAATGCTGGGTCAGGTGGAGAATGCTGGGTCAGGTGGAGAATGTTGGGTCAGGTGGAGAATGTTGGGTCAGGTGGAGAATGCTGGGTCAGGTGGAGAATGCTGGGTCAGGTGGAGAATGTTGGGTCAGGTGGAGAATGCTGGGTCAGGTGGAGAATGCTGGGTCAGGTGGAGAATGCTGGGTCAGGTGGAGAATGCTGGGTCAGGTGGAGAATGCTGGGTCAGGTGGAGAATGCTGGGTCAGGTGGAGAATGGTGGGTCAGGTGGAGAATGCTGGGTCAGGTGGAGAATGCTGGGTCAGGTGGAGAATGTGGGTCAGGTGGAGAATGCTGGGTCAGGTGGAGAATGCTGGGTCAGGTGGAGAATGTTGGGTCAGGTGGAGAATGTTGGGTCAGGTGGAGAATGCTGGGTCAGGTGGAGAATGCTGGGTCAGGTGGAGAATGTTGGGTCAGGTGGAGAATGCTGGGTCAGGTGGAGAATGCTGGGTCAGGTGGAGAATGCTGGGTCAGGTGGAGAATGCTGGGTCAGGTGGAGAATGCTGGGTCAGGTGGAGAATGTTGGGTCAGGTGGAGAATGCTGGGTCAGGTGGAGAATGCTGGGTCAGGTGGAGAATGCTGGGTCAGGTGGAGAATGCTGCATATGACAGTCTTCTATGTGGGATAGTGGTGAAGAAGTTTCTTGACAATAGGTTCAGCTATTTTGTAGAAGCCGTAGATGTGTTTGTGACTGGATAAATCCCACTACGTGGGCGAAACGTTGTCAATAAAGGATCACATTATACTACTTATGTGTTTATTGTTTATGTGTTTGTTGGGTGATGTCTTGCCTTGGTGTGTGTGATCTTAGATAATGTTAATTATGGAGTTGGTGAACATGATACATGTGTAATGTTTTCCCTATGTTGATTTTGTATTACCAATAATTTGTTAATGTAAGACTGGAAAAATTGTGTTTCCTGAAACCTTAATTCGTGTTATGTTTTATTTATATTCATTTTAGTCAATGACTTGTGATATCCAAAACCTGGAAAATTATATATTTTTATTGTTACCCAAAAATGGGGATGGGGACTTTTTATTGTATTACCAGAAAAACATTGTTAATGTATCTGTTTATTCTGTTACCTGAAAACGGGGAATATATGTATTGAAATGTAAAAAATAAATGATGAAAACAAAAATGTGTATTAATGTTATTCTGTTTTAACTTGTAATTTTAGCTCATTTAACTTAGGAAATAATTACCCCATAGGAAACTTAGTTCAATTTACTTGAGGAAATAATATTCCCATAGGGAAACTTTAGTTCAATTTACTTAGAGGAAATAATATTACCCCATAGGGGAAACTTTAGTTCAATTTACTTAGAGGGAATAATATTGCCCCATAGGGGGGAATTTTTACCATACCCCATAGGGGGTTATCGAGAAATTATAAGGAGTATCCATAGGGATCTTCAATCTTTTTGTATGTATTACTATATCGAGAAATTTAAAGGAGTATCCCATAGGGATCTTCAAAATGAAAATTCGAAAAAAATTGAAAATTCGAAAAAAATTGAAAAATTTTGAACAAATAATATTTTGAAAAATGAAAATTCGATTTTTTTTTTTTTTTAAATAAAAATTAAAAAAAAGATTTTGAAAAAAATTGAAAAAAATCGGGGGGCGGGGCGGGGCGTGGGCGGGACCATGGGTGGGGCAGGAGGGTCATTAGCACCTACGTGCGAAAATTTTCACACCTCAATTTCACACCTAGGTGTGACAGCCGCCATTTTGAGCCATACAGAAGAAAACCCTACTACTCATTTTAAATCTTGCTTTGGCTCCTTGTGTGTACATCTGCTAAGATATCTGGTGTACGTATATCTGTGTGCGTCACTATGTATGTATCATTCAGAAGAGGTAGTGAAATACATTTACCATCAGAATTTGACGCTGTTTTGCGCACAGAAGGGAATTAGAAGGCATCTTGGATGTTAGAACCTCGGTGCCGAGCCGCCGAGGTTCTTGCAAAGTATCAGAGACCTTCTAGTGTTGTGGGATTAGTGTTCGAAACGTCGTGGGTGCGCCTGGAGAAACACTCTTGGTGTTTTATGAGGTGGAAAAGGTGGTGGTGTATTTCAGCGTGTCCTAAGTGTGTCCTTATACCATATACCAGTAAATAAGACATTATACCAGCATATAAGACATTATACCAGCATATAAGACATTATACCAGCATATAAGACATTATACCAGCATATAAGACATTATACCAGCATATAAGACATTATACCAGCATATAAGACATACCAGCATATAAGACATTATACCAGCATATAAGACATTATACCAGCATATAAGACATTATACCAGCATATAAGACATACCAGCATATAAGACATTATACCAGCATATAAGACATACCAGCATATAAGACATTATACCAGCATATAGGACATTATACCAGCATATAACACATACCAGCATATAAGACATTATACCAGCATATAAGACATTATACCAGCATATAAGACATTATACCAGCATATAAGACATTATACCAGCATATAAGACATTATACCAGCATATAAGACATTATACCAGCATATAAGACATTATACCAGCATATAAGACATTATACCAGCATATAAGACATTATACCAGCATATAAGACGTTATACTAGCATGTATCACTAAAGTGAACATAACCTGTGATATACCATTCACATACCACAAAAATATACCAGTATATCTTCACGGTGGCTTAGATATATCAACAGGATATATCATAGTGTATCAGGAAGCTATATTATGGAATAATTATATTCACGCCCTTTAAAAATTAACCAATTAATTAGACCTATAATGAAGGTAATTGGGTAGGCCTGCTGTGCAATATATAATTTACCGAGTGTTAAACAGTAATTAATATATTCTTTATCAGATATTTGGGAGGTGTTTGTTGTGTTTGTGAGGGTGTTTGGTGTTTGTGAGGGTGTGTGGTGTTTGTGAGGGTGTTTGGTGTGTGTGTGTGTGGTGTTTGTGAGGGTGTGGTGTTTGTGAGGGTGTGTGGTGTTTGTTAGGGTGTTTGGTGTATGTGGTGTTTGTGAGGTGTGTGATGTTTGTGAGGGTGTTTGGTGTGTGGTGTTTGTGAGGGTGTGTGGTGTTTGTGAGGGTGTTTGTGTGTGTGGTGTTTGTGGGGGTGTGTGATGTTTGTGGTGTTTGTGTGTGTGGTGTTTGTGAGGGTGTGTGATGTTTGTGAGTGTTTGTTGTGGTGTGGTGTGGGGGTGTTTGTGAGGGTGTGTGGTGTTTGTGGGGTGGTGTGGTGTTTGTGTGGGTGTTTGGTGTGTGTGGTGTTTGTGAGGGTGTGTGGTGTTTGTGAGGGTGTTTGGTGTGTGTGGTGTTTGTGAGGGTGTGTGATGTTTGTGAGGGTGTTTGGTGTGTGTGGTGTTTGTGAGGGTGTGTGATGTTTGTGAGGGTGTTTGATGTGTGTGGTGTTTGTGAGGGTGTGTGATGTTTGTGAGGGTGTGTGATGTTTGTGAGGGTGTTTGGTGTGTGTGGTGTTTGTGAGGGTGTGTGGTGTTTGTGAGGGTGTTTGGTGTATGTGGTGTTTGTGAGGGTGTTTGGTGTTTGTGAGGGTGTTTGGTGTTTGTGAGGGTGTTTGGTGTTTGTGAGGGTGTTTGATGTGTGTGGTGTTTGTGAGGGTGTTTGGTGTATGTGGTGTTTGTGAGGGTGTTTGGTGTTTGTGAGGGTGTTTGGTGTGTGTGTGTGTGTGTGTGTGTGTGTGTGTGTGTGTTTAGGGAGTTGAATGATAGCTCTAGGCCTTTTGTGTTGTAATCAACGCAACACAGAGAACCTTGCAATGTTGCAGAAATGAGTAGGAGAGAGAGAGAGAGAGAGAGAGAGAGAGAGAGAGAATAATCCACATCCTCCCCTAGATCTTTCAGCCTGGCAGGGAAAGATATCAACACCATGTAAATATTCCCTAAGTCTAACACTGGGCCACAAGTTTCTCCCTAGAGCGGCGCTAAGTTCTCCCCTACTCGTAACTTTGACTCTCCAAGTTCCCCTGCTCCTCCTACCAAACTTTCCCCACCACTCCTTGCTCTTTTTCCCCTCACAGTGGCCTGGTTCAGCATAAATAACAAGGCTGGTATCCTGTTTTCCCCATTTTTCATGAGATCTCGTTCCAAAATTTTGGAAATGGGGTCAAATCTGACATTTAGATTCGCGTGTTGACTTCTATATGCGTGTCCTTGGCTGTAGGAAGGGTGAGCTCCTCTCTCTCTCTCTCTCTCTCTCTCTCTCTCTCTCTCTCTCTCTCTCTCTCTCTCGCATTTAACGTGGCTGTAAATTGTTCCGCTATGTTGGGTAACTAAGCGGTAGTGGCGGGGAAGATAGGTAGGGCTGTAGGGAAAAACATGGCAAGACGCCATCTTATTTCCCCTAACTCCTCCTCATTTTACCCCTCACTCCTTTGGATGTGCCGTAGCTGGGTTGGTAGCGCACTCAGCCCACACACTGAGGTGCGTGGTTCGATCTCCGGTGCGGGTGGAAACATTAGGACGTGTTTTCTTAAGACACATAAGAACATAAGAACATAAGAATGGAGGAACACTGCAGAAGGCCTACTGGCCCATACAAGGCAGGTCCTTATCAAAACCACCACTACCTAAGAATTTACTCCTGTACTCACGACACTAATCAAACCCAGCCCCTCCCACTCATATATTTGTCCAATCTCTTTTTAAAGCCACCCAAGGTCCTAGCCTCTATCACCCTACTCGGAAGATTGTTCCACGTATCTACAACTCTGTTCGAAAACCAGTACTTGCCTATGTCCTTTCTAAATCTAAATTTATCCAATTTAAATCCGTTATTTCTCGTTCTTACTTGGTTCGATATCCTCAGTATTTTATTAATATCTCCTTTGTTTATGCCCATCATCCACTTGTACACCTCGATGATATCTCCCTCATTCTACGTCTCTCCAGAGAGTGGAGATTCAATGCTCTAAGTCTATCTTCATACGGGAGATTTCTTATACTGTAAATCATTTTAGTCATTCTTCTTTGTATGTTCTCCAATGAATCTATATCCATCCTGTAGTAAGGAGACCAAAACTGAGCTGCATAATCCAAATGAGGTCTCACTAGTGATGTATAGAGCTGTAAAATAACTTTTGGACTTCTGTTGCTTATACTTCTTGAAATAAATCCTAGTAATCTGTTAGCCTTATTGCGCACACTTAGGCACTGTTGTCTTGGCTTTAGATTTCTGCTTACCATGACTCCCAAGTCTTTTTCACATTCTGTATGATCAAGCTCAACTTCACCTAGTTTATAAATTCGAGGGATATTTTCATTACCAACGACAAGCACCTTACACTTGTCCACATTGAACTTCTTCTGCCACTTTTCAGACCAAGACATTGGTCACTGTTCACCTAGCAGTAAGTAGGTACCTGTGTGTTAGTCAACTTACACCTGCTGTCACTGTTCACCTAGCAGTAAGTAGGTACCTGGGTGTTAGTCAGCTTACACCTGCTGTCACTGTTCACCTAGCAGTAAGTAGGTACCTGGGTGTTAGTTAACTTACACCTGCTGTCCCTGTTCACCTAGCAGTAAGTAGGTACCTGTGTGTTAGTCAACTTACACCTGCTGTCACTGTTCACCTAGCAGTAAGTAGGTACCTGGGTGTTAGTCAGCTTACACCTGCTGTCACTGTTCACCTAGCAGATGACACCGTTGAAGACACTGCAAGACTCCAAGCAGACATAAACCAAATCTTTAAATGGGCTACAGAAAACAATATGAAGTTCAATGATGAGAAATTTCAATTACTCAGATACGGAAAACGTGAAGAAATTAAAATCTCATCGGAGTACAAAACTAATTCCAACCACACAATAGAGCGAAAAACTAATGTCAAAGACCTGGGAGTGATCATGTCAGAGGATCTCACCTTCAAGGACCATAACACCGTAGCAACCACATCTGCTAGAAAAATGACAGGATGGATAATGAGAACCTTCAAAACCAGGGATGCCAAGCCCATGTTGACACTTTACAGATCGCTTGTTCTATCTAGGCTGGAATATTGCTGCACACTAACTGCACCTTTCAAGGCGGGTGAAATTGCTGACCTAAAGTCGGTACCTGACCAGCCAGGCTGTGGTCCGTACGTTGGACTGCGTGCGGCCAGCAGTAACAGCCTGGTTGATCAGGCTCTGGTCCAACATGAGGCCTGGTCACAGACCGGGCCGCAGGGGCGTTGACCCCTGGAATTCTCTCCAGGTAAACTCCAGGTGTTAGTCAACTTACACCTGCTGTCACTGTTCACCTAGCAGTAAGTAGGTACCTGTGTGTTAGACACCTTACACCTGCTGTACCTGTTCACCTAGCAGTAAGTAGGTACCCAAGTGTTTGTGGACTGGTGTGGGGTCGCATCCTGGGGACAAAATTATCATAATTTAGTATGTCATTGATGTCAGCTATGGTCTGTATAAGTTGTATCATGTACTTGTAGAATGATTATTATTATTATTATTATTATTATTATTATTATTATTATTATTATTATTATTATTATTATTATGTTACTTCCCACACATGAACAGACGAGTCACAGGGATTTTAGGAAATACTTTTTTAGCCTTAGAGTGGTCAGGATGTGAAACGACCAAGTCAGCGAAGTGTAAGAGGCGGTATCCATACATAGCTTCAAGAATAGGTATAAAATAGAGACAGTTTGATAAGACAGTGTGCAACAGTTAGGTATCTTTATTATTGTAGGATTCTTAAGATATCAGTAGTAAGTTGGTGACCTTGACGAATATCTTGTACAGAGGGACTTTGTTGACCTTAGTGTTTGACATATTGTTGATCTCCCTTCTCACATCTGTGGCTCCTCCCTCGACACAGTAGTGAGTGATCTGTCAGATCACTCACATCTGTCAGTGATCTGTCAGAAGATGTAGTTACTTGTCGACACCTTGGCTATGTTGGGTCGTCTGACCACAAGGCTGTTTTTACGACACCTAATATGCCAACAGAACGAGGTGAGGAGTCCACACGTACAACCTGGCTGTGGGAAGAGGAAAGTGGCCAGCACTTTGCTCTGAGTTCGCAGCCTCCGATTGCAATGTTGACAACTAAATGTATGGCTTCACTGGACATACTTAATCTACAACAAGAACACATCCCTCATCCCTCACCGGCAGTATGTGATGAAGCCTACAGATCACCCTTGGTTCGGCTTTCGTTGTAGAGAGGCTGCTACTGCTAAGTACAAGGCTTGAAGGTATAAGAGACATCCCACTACCTATAACAGGAACCTGCACAGGCAAGCCTGTAGGCATATGGGTGAAGTCCAAAAGTGGGCCATCTCTAAATGGGAGGTGGACACAAAAAGAAAGCTGGCATCAGGTAGAGTGTTCTCCAAATCCTGGTGGTCCTTGGTCAAGGACAGACAAGGTTAGTGGGTCAGTTGGTCTGCTGGAGTGTCCCTGGGTCAGCGCCCCCGCTGCCCGTCCATGTTAATCCACTGGCCACTCATCGAGGTTAGTAAAATGGACCACTCAGTGTTTAAGGGCCTATGTGTGAGGGCCACTCAATGTTGGAGGGCCACTCAGTGTTGGAGGGCCACTTAATGTTTGAGGGCCACTCAGTGTGTGAGGGGCCACTCAGCGTGTGAGGGGCCACTCTGTGAGGGCTACTCAGTGTGTGAAGGGCCACTAAGTGTGTGAGGGGCCACTCAGTGTGTGAGGGGCCACTCAGTGTGTGAGGGGCCACTCAGTGTGTGAGGGCCATCAGAACAATACCTGATCGTTACATTAATAATGGAACAATCAGGTCAGTAACTGGCCGTAAAATTATTGATTGCCCTATTAACCTGCGTTCATTAATGCAATTATTGAAATGACCAGTCGTTCTGATGGGTACTTCAGGGTAAGTAGTTCTGATGGGTACTTCAGGGTAAGTAGTTCTGATGGGTAATTCAGGGTAAGTAGTTCTGATGGGTACTTCAGGGTAAGTAGTTCTGATGGGTACTTCAGGGTAAGTAGTTCTGATGGGTACTTCAGGGTAAGTAGTTCTGATGGGTACTTCAGGGTAAGTAGTTCTGATGGGTACTTCAGGGTAAGTAGTTCTGATGGGTACTTCAGGGTAAGTAGTTCTGATGGGTAGTTGAGGATAGGTACCTCTGATAGGTAGATGATAGGTACTGCTGATAGGTAGATGATAGGTACCTCTGATAGGTAGTTGAGGATAGGTAACTCTGATTACGTAGTTGATAGGTACCTCTGATAGGTAGTTGATAGGTACCTCTAATGGGTAGTTGAGAGCGTTGGATAGTGTCAATGAGACTGTAAGGTCATTAAGACTTATTACTAATTACCCTCCTGGACGCCACTTTGGACTCAGTAATTAGGACAACATAATCTATCAGTAACAAAGCCTAATTAAAGACTTATAATTTAAGGCATAATTATCGTCATATCTGTAATTATTGTTTGGGTGACGGAATTATGATGACACTGAGATGGCAGTCTACACACAGTTGATGAGCTAGACACTTGGGATCCTGGGACACATGGGATCCTGGGACACATGGGATCCTGGGACACATGGGATCCTGGGACACATGGGATCCTGGGACACATGGGATCTTGGGACACATGGGATCCTGGGACACATGGGATCCTGGGACACATGGGATCTTGGGACACATGGGATCTTGGGACACATGGGATCCTGGGACACATGGGATCCTGGGACACATGGGATCCTGGGACACTTGGGATCCTGGGACACTTGGGATCCTGGGACACATGGGATCCTGGGACACATGGGATCCTGGGACACATGGGATCCTGGGACACATGGGATCCTAGGACACTTGGGATCCTGGGACACATGGGATCCTGGGACACATGGGATCCTGGGACACATGGGATCCTAGGACACTTGGGATCCTGGGACATATGGGATCCTGGGACACTTGGGATCCTGGGACACATGGGATCCTGGGACACATGGGATCCTAGGACACTTGGGATCCTGGGACACATGGGATCCTGGGACACATGGGATCCTGGGACACTTGGGATCCTGGGACACATGGGATCCTGGGACACATGGGATCCTGGGACACTTGGGATCCTAGGACACATGGGATCCTGGGACACATTGGATCCTGGGACACTTGGGATCCTGGGACACTTGGGATCCTGGGACAAATGAGATCCTGGGACACATGGGATCTTGGGACACATGGGATCCTGGGACACATGGGATCCTGGGACACGGGATCTTGGGACACATGGGATTCTGGGACACATGGGATCTTGGGACACATGCAATCTTGGGACACATGGTATCCTGGGACACATGGGATCTTGGGACACATGGGATCTTGGGACACATGGGATTCTGGGACACATGGGATCCTGGGACACATGGGATCTTGGGACACATGGGATCTTGGGACACTTGGGATCCTGGGACACATGGGATCTTGGGACACATGGGATCTTGGGACACATGTGATCCTTGGACACATGGGATCCTGGGACACGGGATCTTGGGACACATGGGATTCTGGGACACATGGGATCTTGGGACACATGCAATCCTGGGACACATGGGATCCTGGGACACATGGGATTTTGGGACACATGCAATCCTGGGACACATGGGATCCTGGGACACATGGGATCCTGGGACACGGGATCTTGGGACACATGGGATTCTGGGACACATGGGATCTTGGGACACATGCAATACTGGGACACATGGGATCTTGGGACACATGGGATTCTGGGACACATGGGATCCTGGGACACATGGGATCCTGGGACTCATGGGATCTTGGGACACATGGGATCCTGGGACACATGAAATCTTGGGACACATGGGATCCTGGGACACATGGGATCTTGGGACACATGGGATTCTGGGACACATGGGATCTTGGGACACATGGTATCCTGGGACACATGGGATCTTGGGACACATGGGATTCTGGGACACATGGGATTCTGGGACACATGGGATCTTGGGACACATGGGATCCTGGGACACATGGAATCTTGGGACACATGGGATCCTGGGACACATGGGATCTTGGGACACATGGGATCTTGGGACACATGGAATCCTGGGACACATGGGATCCAGGGACACATGGGATCCTGGGACACATGGAATCTTGAGACACATGGGATCCTGGGACACATGGGATCTTGGGACACATGGGATCCTTGGACACGTGGGATCTTGGGACACATGGAATCCTGGGACACATGGGATCCAGGGACACATGGGATCCAGGGACACATGGGATCTTGGGACACATGGGATCTTAATACAGGGAATTCTACATTTGCCTAAGCCTACAGGCATGACCTACTTCCACCTGTGGATTTGTCCAAGGTGACACTGCCTACCACTGCTTCACCTCACCTGTCTGTAGTATATATGGGTTATACCGTAGCTCGATTGGTAGCGCACTCAGCTCACACACTGAGGTCCGGGGATCGATCCCCGGTACGGGTGGAAACAGGAAGTGTTTCCTTAAGACACCTGACCATGTTCCCCTAGGTGTAAAATAGGTACCTGGGTGTTAGTGGACTGGTGTGGGTCGCATCCTGGGACAAAACTGACCTAATTTGCCTGAAATACTCAGCATAACAAGTGTCTTTCTATATAGTAGTATGTCATTGATGTCAGCTATGGTGTGTATACCTTGTACATGTACTTGTAGAAATAAAGATATTATTATTATTATTATTATTATTATTATTATTATTATTATTATTATTATATAGTATAAACTATTAAGCTCATCTGTTGTATTCTTCTCAAGACTGAGGGACTGATTACCTTAAACTCCTGATTTTCACCATATTTTCTTTGTATAGGACTGATGAAGCTCCTGTGGGGCGAAACGTTTCCACAAGACGAACAAGTGTCGCAGATGTGTCTAAATCATCAACTTATCGGTTCTCTGGCCCATTTATCAACACATACCCGCTTATTTCAGCGTGGTGCGTTGATATAGAAGAATGAAATAGCTGTGAACCAGCTTGAGAACCACTGGTGTTCCCGGGCTGGCAAGAAACACCACTTGTAAACCAGGCTGCCCACCTTATGTGGCATCTGTGGCCGAGTGGTCTAGAGCGTCACTATATATATATACTCACTGTTCTCCACTCTTATACATTCTATTCTCACCTATCCTTCACCCTATTCTCCATTTTCCCCATCTTTATTCTCCTTCACCCTGTCTCTTCCTCTTTTAACTATTCATTACTACGTCTCTCATTCTTAACTGCCCTCCCTCCCCCCCTTTCCATCTATCCATCAGCCAGTTCCTCTCCCCACCTGTCCTCCCTCTCCCCACCTGTCCTCCCCTCTCCCCACCTGTCCTCCCTCTCCCCACCTGTCCTCCCCTCTCTCTGGGTAAAAGCTTCCTTCCTTCCCCTATCCTCTCCTTTACTCCCTCTCCCCCCACTCACGTAATGGAAATGGAAGAAAACGTAAACACAGTGAGAGGAGAGAGAGAGAGAGAGAGAGAGAGAGAGAGAGAGAGAGAGAGAGAGAGAGAGAGAGAGAGAGAGAGAGAGAGAGCCAGGCAGGTCCGACTGACATCACTTGTTGTCAGACTTGTGTGTAGTGATCACACACACACACACACACACACACACACACACATACACACACACACATACACACACACACACCATCAGGTGCTGGACACAATACACACAACTGAGGAGGAAGTGAAGGGCTACTAAGCGGCTAGATACCCCCAAAGGCGATGGGGCGGACAACATTTCTCCATGGGTCCTGAGAGAGGGAGCAGAGGAGCTATGTGTACCCCTAACAACGATCTTCAACACATCTATCGAAACAGCGCAAACTACCAGAGGTATGGAAGACAGCAAATGTAGTTCCACTTTTAAAAAGGAGACGGGAACGTAGCACTAAACTACAGACCAGTGTCACTGACATGTATAGTATGCAAGGTCATGGAGAAGATAGTCAGGAGAAGAGTGGTTGAGCACCTAGAAAGAAATGAGCTTATCAACGAAGGCCAATACGGTTTCAGGGATGGGAAATCTGTGTCACAAACCTACTGGAGTTCTGACAGGTGACAGCAGTAAGACAAGAGAGAGAGGGGTGGGTAGGATTGCATATTCTTGGATTGTAAGAAGGCGTTTTACACAGTCCCGCACAAGAGATTAGTGCAGAAGCTGGAGGACCAGGCAGGGGTAACAGGAAGACACTACAATGGATCAGGAATACCTGTCAGGAAGACAGCAGCGAGTCATGGTACGTGGCGAGGTGTCGAGTGGGCGCCAGTGACGAGCGGGTTCCACAGGGGTCAGTCCTGGGACCAGTGCTGTTTCTGGTATTTGTGAACGACATGACGGAAGGAATAGACTCGAAGTGTCCCTGTTTGCAGATGGTGTAAGTTGATGAGAAGAATTCAATCGACCAAGACCAGGCAGAACTATAAAGGGATTTGGACAGGCTGCAAGCCTAGTCCAGCAATTGGCTCCTGAGTTCAACCCCAAGTGCAAAGTCATGAAGATTGAGGAGGGCAAGAAAACTGCAGACAGGTACAGTCTAGGGGCCAGAGACTGCAAACCTCAATCAAGGAAAAAGATCTTGGGGTGAGTATAACACAGGAATATCTCCTGAGGCCTATCATCCAAATAACTGCCTGCAGCATATGGGCGCCTAGCAAACCTAAGAACAGCATTCCGACATCTTAATAAAGAATCGTTCAGGACCCTGTACACTGTGTACGTTAGGCCCATACTGAGTATGCAGCACCAGTTTGGAACCCACACCTAGCCAAGCACGTGAAGAAGCTCGAGAAAGTCAAGGTTTGCAACTAGACTAGTCCCGGAGCTAGGGGATGTCCTACAGAGGAGAGGTTAAGGGAAATCGACCTAACGACACTGGAGGACAGGAGAGATAGGGGGGCATGATAACAAATAAGATACTGAGAGATTGACAAAGTGGACAGAGACGAAAAATGTTCCAGGATGGGACACAACAACAAGGGGACACAAAGTGGAGTTGAAGACTCAGATGAATCACAGAGATGTTAGGAAGTATTTTTCAGTCACAGAGTGGTCGGGGAAATGGGGAAAAATTTAGGAAGCGTGTAGTGGAGGCGGGGTTCATACATAGCTTTAAAAAGAGGTATGACTCATGGCGCAGGGAGGGTGACCCCGTAGGCCAGTGAAGAGGCGGGGCAAGGAGCTATGAATCGACCCTGCAACCACAACTAGGTGAGTACAACACCACAAACACACAACACATACAGCACACACACACACACAAAAACACACACACACAAAACAACACACACAAAAACACACACACACACACACAAAGGGGAAATCGAAGGGGACACCACGAAGGGGAAAGGGAAAAAGGAGGAGAAGAAAAGATCCCATGGTATCATGCTAGCAATAGGGGAGACTCATCCCAAGTGACAAATTTTCAGGGAAACGGGTGGTACACAAAGGGAAAGAAATCGACCCTCAAGGTAATATTCAAGGCAGAATCAGCCCGCACCATGATCCTGCAAGAAAGCTCGGGTGAGGACGAACCAGTTCCGGAATTTTATCTAGATCGGGGGCAGAACGCAGGAAGAAAGGGGGGCCCCGGGGGGAGAAAATAAAAAGGGAGAAGAAGGAGGAGACAGCAGATGGGGACACCCAAAACCAAGCAGGACAAACACACACACTGGAAGTACCCTCAAGCCGGGGCCCCAAATCCAAACAACCACGACAACCATACACTCTAGCACCACACCCTTATCAGCCCCTTCCCACCCAACAAATGAAAACCCACCGTCACAGTACCCCCACCCCAAACTGCCCCCACTGGCCCATCCCCCAAACCATGCAATCCCCCACCCATCCCTGAACCCCCCGGGCCCCTGCCCACACCCAACCCCCCAAAAAGATCTCCCCAGGCCACAGTATTGGAAACAAGGTTGAAGGTTTGGTACCAAAGCGGATGGAATTACGAATAAGTATGAAGAGTGGAATGAAAGAATGGATGGGGCATCCCCAGACATCATAGCGGTCATTTTGAAAACTAAACTAAATGAAAACAGTAACAGATGCAATCTTCCCACAGGGATATCGGGTCCTGAGGAAAGATAGGAGGAGCAGGGGGAGGAGGGGTCGCACTGCTGAAAGGGCACCGTTGGAGATTCAGGAAATGGTGGGAAAATGGAGGTGGGTGAAGCGGGACTTCTGTAGGTACAATCCAGTCTGGGAGCATAAGATAGTCATTGCAGTGATGTATAACCCACCACAGGGCTGCAGGAGGCAGGAGAAGAGGTGATGAGAACAACAGAGCGATGGTGGACACCCTGGCAGGGTGGCAGAAAAGCACACATGAGCAGAGCGAAGCTACTGGTCATGGGAGATTTCAACCACAGGAGATCGACTGGAGAACCATGAACACGTGAGGTCCAGAAATTTGGGAAGCCAAGATGATGGACTTGGTACTGGAAAACCTGATGCCCCAACATGTCAGGGACACGACCAGAGAGAGGAGAAGATGAACCAGCAAGACTGGACCTTGTATTCACCTGAACAGCTCAGACATTGAAGACATAACGCACGAGAGCCCCATGGGAGCCAGTGACCATATGGTGCTTAGCTTTGAGTACATTGTAGAGCTACAGGTGGAGAGGAAAACAGTACCGATAGAGACAAACCAGTCTTTAAAAAGGAAACTACACGGCATGAGGAATTTCTGCAGACGTTCAGTGGGAAAGGGAAATGGAAGGGCTGACAATAAATGAAATGATAGAATACGTAGGGGCAAAGTGCAAGGAGGCAGAGGAACGGTTTTATACCCAGAGGCAAAGGATTAAATGGAAGGCCAGAAAGAGCCCCCGGTTTACCCAAGGTGCAGGGGGGCAAAGACTCAGGTATCAGAGAATGGAAACGGTACAGAAGGCAAAGAACCCAAGTAAACAAAGAGATTAGTAGAAGAGCTAGAAACAGTATGCACAAGTACAGAGGGGGGCCCAGAAAAGTACGAAAATGACATAGCATCAAAAGTTAAGTCCGACCTGAAACTGATGTACAGTCACATCAGAAGGAAGACAACAGTCAAGGACCAGGTGATAAGGCTGAGGAGAGAAGATGGGGCACTCACGGGTAATGATCAAGAGGTATGTGGAGCTCAACTTGAGGTTTAAGGAAGTATTACAATGGAGGAAGGAAGGCAGCTGGGTAGACAGGATGGGGTTCGTCACCAACAAGGGATGTACCAAGTGCTAGAGGGCATACACACAACTGAGGGAGGAAGTGAAGCTGTTACTCAGTGACCTCGATACCTCAAAGGCGTGGGTCCGGACAATATCTCCCGTGGGTTCTTTGGGAAGGAGCTGAGGTACAGTGTGCCACTTACCATAATATTCAACACATCCCTTGAAACTGGGCAGCTACCTGAGGTATGGAAGAAGGCCAACGTAGTCCCCATTTTTAAAAAGGAGACAGAAAAGAGGCACTAAACTATAGACCGGTGTCACTTACGTGTATAGTGTGACCCAAGTCCTGGAGAAAATCATGAGGAAAAGAATGGTGGAACACCTTGAGCTGAACAGGATAATAAACACCAGACAGCACGGATTCCGGGAAGGCAAATCCTGTGTAACAAACCTCCAGAGTTCTATGATAAAGTAACAGAGGTAAGGCGAGGTAAGAGAGAAGGGTGGGTTGATTGCATTTTCCTGGACTGCAGGAAGGCCTTCGACACAGTTCCTCATGAGATTAGTAAAAGTTGGAAGAACAAGCAGGTATAACAGGAAGGGCACTGGAATGGATCAGGGAAATACCTCAAAGGAGGCAACAACGGGTCATGGTGCGTGGTGAGTATCACAGTGGGCGCCTGTGATGAGCGGTGTACCGCAGGGTTCAGTCCTAGAACAGTGTTATTCCTGGTATATGTAAATGACAGGACGGACGGGATAGACTCGAAGTGTCTCTATTGCGGATGATGTGAAAATAATGAGGAGAATCACATCGGAAGAGGACCAGGCAGGGACTGCAAACAGACCTGGACAAGCTCGACATCTGGTCTAGCAATTGGCTTCTCGAATTCAATCCCTCCAAATGCAAAGTCATGAGAATCGGAGAAGGGCAAAGACCGCTGACAGAGTACAAGCTAGGCGGACAAAGGCTACAAACCTCGGCAAAGGAGAAAGACCTTGGAGTGAGTATAAGCGCTAAGCACGTCTCCGGAGGCACACATCAACAGATAACTGCGGCAGCATATGGGCGACTGGCAACCTAAGATTAGCGTTCCGTTACCTTAACAAGGAATGCGTTCAAGACACTGTATACCGTGTACGTCAGGCCCATACTAGAATATGCAGCACCAGTCTGGAACCACACCTGTCAAGCACGAAAGAAACTAGAAGAAGTTGTTACGCAGAATTGGGGTTTACCTGAGGCTAATACTTGTCTAGGGCAAGGGTAAAAGTTACACAAAATACCTGTAAAACTAGGCCTCCCAGGTCTATCCCATAAACAAAGCTGATATTACCATTGTGGTTTAGTGCTTCAATGGGTTAGGGTAGCAGAAGGGTAACACCAAAAATTCCTAGGTAGAAATATAAATTTATTTACTTATATTAAACTATATACAGTCCAAACACACCTCTTCACATATCAATTAGCCAAACCCCCTCAATAACAGTACAGGACGGAGAGGGCGGCCGGGTTGTCACTTCAAAAACAAAACAGTTCCCTATGGGGTCGGCCCAGCCACCGCTACCCTCCTCCAGAACACATCTCCTATTTCTTCAGTTCACACTCGTCCTTCCGAGTCCCGACCATGTCCGAGCCCAGGGTGTGTACTGGTACACCATAAAACTGCCTATGGCTTGAGTTAGCTACACAAAAAGGGAATACAACATCACAAACTTAGCTGAGTCCACGCTGCGTCTCGCTCACCATGCTGCCACATGTGTACCCCCAAGCGACGCCACCATCCTCACCACAAACATTTGGAAAATAAATCCCTAGCTGGATTTCCTTATTTCACAGCTTAAACTTACTTTACAGTATTCACCCAAAGCACAGCATATTTCTAAAATTATCATTTACATTTATCTAAAGGTTATACATTATTATTACTGTTTTTTCTAATTACATGAAATTTATGGCACACTTCTCCAATAGCTATATATTACGTATATTTAAATGTCATGCAGAAACCTGCATAACACCCCCCTAGACCATAGGTCTCACTCTGCTAGCGGGGTCCAAACGGACACCGCTAGGCAAAAAGGGGGAAAAAAAAGGAAATAAACATAAACATTATAACTGGAGAATTAGTCACACAATCATGGACTTTTTGGCACTGCTCATATGTAAAATTACTTTAACAGTCTGAGGATATTAGATTGCGGACATGTGAAACTCGCCTAACATAAAAGTGATCAAGTTCTATGCCAAACGAGCCCACAGTAACGCTTTGACAAAACTATGTTAGGAAAAGGCACCATCACAACACAGCGGTGGCCACACACTGACGTTGATGCGTTTTACTAAATTATAATAAACATGATAATAATGTAAAGAGTGAACGTTGTACATACTACCCTGAGAAGTGCCATTTAATAACAAACACAAGAGCTAAGTATCACACCTATTGATTTCCCATCTATCTTGACATGTTAGTAATGCTGTAAGACAGATTTAAAGTATGTATGACACCACCAATGCTTGAAACAGGAACACTATCAAAGAGTAGTGAAAAGAAAGAGAGAAAACAAAATTCTTATTAAATTTTATGTAGAAAGAAAGATTACATAACCACCCCCATCTCACAGCAATCTTTAATAAACAAAACTGGTTCCCCATGACACACCTCTACGAGAAACAGGAGAGCACGGGGAGGAGAAAAAAATCAGGCCCCAAAACCAGGTGAATAGTCACATAAATTTTGTTGGCGGGACTGTGGCCATAAACACCATCACCAAAGACCCCTCAAAAAGGTGGACCTACCAGGCCGGCACCTACATGTCATTCCAAGGACCCTGGAGTCACCCCAGTGGTGATCCAAAAAAAATTAAAAGTCCTGGAGAAGCAAAACACCCCGGATCATTTGATATGACCCAAAAAAAAAGTGGGGGGCATCACCGCCAGCCCCACGTTCACCTAAAACATTAGGTCCAACAGCCCCTATGCCAACATAAAATACAGGTGAGGCGTACCAGCCAGCACCAAAACACAGGTGAGGCGTACCAGCCAGCACCTAAAAAAAAAACGGAGCATACCTTACCTAGGTATGGCACCTTATGTGACTACCCCCTAAACACACAATAGGGCATTCTGATACCTCCAACTCCGCTCAACCTCCTTTTTGGTGGTCCAAGGTTCCATCTACTCGTCTACCGCAAATCACTGCAAAACAAGAACAGATAAGTGATCTATACACTACATCGTTTACACACAAAACACTGGACCAGCAACCACATTCTCCATTACCTTCACGTAATGAGTCACCAGGTTTAGAAGTTGTAATAACAAGGCCCACCTAGTGAGGCTCTGAGGGTGGTTCCTCATTAAGTGAAGGAAACGTACTGGATTGTAGTCACTAGAGACCATAACAGGATGCAGAGACCCTGTTACATAAACAGAAAAGAAAGTTAGCACTCCCAGAACTAAAACCAGAGCTTCCTGTGCTATGGTGGCATAGCGTCCTTGGTGTCTGTTACATTTCTCTGTTAAGTAGCTGACTGGCAGTACTTGCCCTGCTCTACCCTGCAACAAGACTGCCCCAACCCTCATATCATTTTGCAAAACCCAGGGTGGGTGACTCATCTTTACAAAGAAAAGATCATGAGGGTTAATGTCATACAAAAGGTTCGTATACAAAGATATTAAAATTACAATTATGGGTCATGGAGCAGGGAGAGCAGAGACCCAGTAGCAGACAGCGAAGAGGCGGGGCCAGGAGCTGAGTCTCGACCCCTGCAACCACAATTAGGTGAGTACAATTAGGTGAGTACACCATATGAAAATGAAATAGCAGCAAAAGTCAAGTCTGACCCGAAGCTGTTGTACAGCCACATCAGGAGGAAAACAACAGTCAAGGACCAGGTAATCAGGCTGAGGAAGGAAGGTGGGGAGTTCACAATAAACGACCAAGAGGTATGTGAGGAGCTCAACATGAGATTTAAAGAAGTATTTACACAGGAGACAGGAAGGACTCCAGGAATTCAGAATAGGGAGGTATACCAACAAGTGCTGGATGAAATACACACAACCGAGGAGGAGGTGAAGAAGCTGCTATGTGAACTCGATACCTCAAAAGCGGTGGGACCTGACAACATTTCTCCGTGGGTCCTTAGAGAGGGAGCAGAGATGTTGTGTGTGCCACTAACAAAAATCTTCAACACATCCATTCAAACTGGGCAACTACCTGAGCTGTGGAAGATGGCAAATGTAGTCCCAATTTTTAAGAAAGGAGACAGACATGAGGCATTAAACTACAGACCTGTGTCACTGGCGTGTATAGTATGCAAAGTCATGGAGAAGATCATCAGGAGGAGAGTGGTGGAGCACCTAGAAAGACACAAGCTTATAAACGACAACCAGCACGGTTTCAGGGAAGGAAAATCCTGTGTCACAAACCTACTGGAGTTTTATGACAAGGTAACAGAAGTAAGACACGAGAGAGAAGGGTGGATAGACTGCATTTTCTTGGACTGCAAGAAGGCGTTCGACACAGTTCCTCACAAGAGGTTAATGCAAAAGCTAGAGGATCAAGCACACGTAACAGGAAAGGCACTGCAATGGATCAGAGAATACCTGACAGGGAGGCAACAACGAGTCATGGTACGTGACGAGGTGTCAGAGTGGGCACCTGTGACGAGTGGGGTTCCACAAGGGTCAGTCCTAGGACCTGTACTGTTTTTGGTATATGTGAATGACATAACGGAAGGGATAGACTCAGAAGTGTCCCTGTTTGCAGATGATGTGAAGTTAATGAGAAGAATTAAATCAATTGAGGATCAGGTAGGACTACAAAAAGACCTAGACAGGCTACAATCCTGGTCCAGTAAATGGCTCCTTGAATTTAACCCTGCAAAATGTAAAGTCATGAAGATCGGGGAAGGG
>WNWK01024085.1:0-5000 GCA_009830355.1 Cherax destructor | reverse complement strand
CTAGTAGTAGTGACTCTAGTTTTAGCACTAGTAGTAGAAGTAACTATATTCCTAAATGCCTCCTAGTTTGATCCAGTCCCATGATAAACTAGACACATGTGCAACACTTGTGTGGCTTCAAGACACATGTGCAACACTTGTGTGGCTTCAAGACACATGTGCAACACTTGTGTGGCTTCAAGACACATGTGCAACACTTGTGTGGCTTCAAGACACATGTGCAACACTTGTGTGGCTTCAAGACACATGTGCAACACTTGTGTGGCTTCAAGACACATGTGCAACACTTGTGTGGCTTCAAGACACATGTGCAACACTTGTGTGGCTTCAAGACACATGTGCAACACTTGTGTGGCTTCAAGACACATATGCAACACTTGTGTGGCTTCAAGACACATATGCAACACTTGTGTGGCTTCATCAGTCCAAAACAAAGAAGAATGGTGAAGATGAGAGGTTTGAGGTAATCAGTCCCTCAGCTTGGAGTCAAGGTAATCAGTCCCTCAGCCTGGAGTCAAGGTAATCAGTCCCTCAGCTTGAAGTCAAGGTAATCAGTCCCTCAGCCTGGAGTCAAGGTAATCAGTCCCTCAGCCTGGAGTCAAGGTAATCAGTCCCTCAGCCTGGAGTCAAGGTAATCAGTCCCTCAGCCTGAAGTCAAGGTAATCAGTCCCTCAGCTTGGAGTCAAGGTAATCAGTCCCTCAGCCTGGAGTCAAGGTAATCAGTCCCTCAGCCTGGAGTCAAGGTAATCAGTCCCTCAGCTTGGAGTCAAGGTAATCAGTCCCTCAGCGTGGAGTCAAGGTAATCAGTCCCTCAGCCTGGAGTCAAGGTAATCAGTCCCTCAGCCTGGAGTCAAGGTAATCAGTCCCTCAGCCTGGAGTCAAGGTAATCAGTCCCTCAGTCTGGAGTCGAGGTAATCAGTCCCTCAGCCTGGAGTCGATATAATCAGTCCTTCAGCCTGGAGTCGATATAATCAGTCCCTCAGCCTGGAGTCGATGTAATCAGTCCCTCAGCCTGGAGTCGATGTAATCAGTCCCTCAGCCTGGAGTCGATGTAATCAGTCCTTCAGGATGGAGTCGATGTAATCAGTCCTTCAGGATGGAGTCGATATAATCAGTCCTTCAGGATGGAGTCGATATAATCAGTCCTTCAGCCTGGAGTCAAGATAATCAGTCCCTCAGCCTGGAGTCGATGTAATCAGTCCCTCAGCCTGGAGTCGAGTAATCAGTCCCTCAGCCTGGAGTCGATGTAATCAGTCCCTCAGCCTGGAGTCTATGTAATCAGTCCCTCAGCCTGGAGTCGATGTAATCAGTCCCTCAGCCTGGAGTCGATGTAATCAGTCCCTCAGCCTGGAGTCGATGTAATCAGTCCCTCAGCCTGGAGTCGATGTAATCAGTCCCTCAGCCTGGAGTCGATGTAATCAGTCCTCAGCCTGGAGTCGATGTAATCAGTCCCTCAGCTCTGGAGTGATGTACAACAGTCAAGCCGAGGTTTACGCTCGGGTGAGTGATGTATCAGTCTTCGGTGGAGTGATGTAATCAGTCCTCAGCCGGAGTCGAGGTAATCAGTCCTTCAGCCTGGGTCGATGTAATCAGTCCTCAGCCTGGAGTGATGTAATCAGTCTTCAGCCTGGAGTCGAGTGTAATCAGTCCTGAGGGTAGCTGTCGAGTCGAGGTGTAATCGTCGGGTGAGGTGTAGCTGTCAGGTGAGTGTAGCTGTCGGGTGAGGGTAGCTGTCGGTGAGGGTGTAGCTGTCGGGTGAGGTGTAGCTGTCGGGTGAGGTGTAGCTGTCGGGTGAGGTGTAGCTGTCGGGTGAGGTGTAGCTGTCGGGTGAGGTGTAGCTGTCGGGTGAGGTGTAGCTGTCGGGTGAGGTGTAGCTGTCGGGTGAGGTGTAGCTGTCGGGTGAGGTGTAGCTGTCGGGTGAGGTGTAGCTGTCGGGTGAGGTGTAGCTGTCGGGTGAGGTGTAGCTGTCGGGTGAGGTGTAGCTGTCGGGTGAGGTGTAGCTGTCGGGTGAGGTGTAGCTGTCGGGTGAGGTGTAGCTGTCGGGTGAGGTGTAGCTGTCGGGTGAGGTGTAGCTGTCGGGTGAGGTGTAGCGTCGGGTGAGGTGTAGCTGTCGGGTGAGGTGTAGCTGTCGGGTGAGGTGTAGCGTCGGTGAGGTGTAGCTGTCGGGTGAGGTGTAGCTGTCGGGTGAGGTGTAGCTGTCGGGTGAGGTGTAGCTGTCGGGTGAGGGTAGCTGTCGGGTGAGGTGTAGCTGTCGGGTGAGGTGTAGCAGTCGGGTGAGGTGTAGCTGTCGGGTGAGGTGTAGCTGTCGGGTGAGGTGTAGCTGTCGGGTGAGGTGTAGCTGTCGGGTGAGGTGAGCTGTCGGGTGAGGTGTAGCTGTCGGGTGAGGTGTAGCTGTCGGGTGAGGTGTAGCTGTCGGGTGAGGTGTAGCTGTCGGGTGAGGTGTAGCTGTCGGGTGAGGTAGTGTCGGGTGAGGTGTAGCGTCGGGTGAGGTGTAGCTGTCGGGTGAGGTGTAGCTGTCGGGTGAGGTGTAGCTGTCGGGTGAGGTGTAGCTGTCGGGTGAGGTGTAGCTGCGGTGAGGTGTAGCTGTCGGGTGAGGTGTAGCTGTCGGGTGAGGTGTAGCTGTCGGGTGAGGTGTAGCTGTCGGGTGAGGTGTAGCTGTCGGGTGAGGTGTAGCTGTCGGGTGAGGTGTAGCTGTCGGGTGAGGTGTAGCTGTCGGGTGAGGTGTAGCTGTCGGGTGAGTGTAGTGCGGTGAGGTGTAGCTGTCGGGTGAGGTGTAGCTGTCGGGTGAGGTGTAGCTGTCTAGGGTGAGGTGAGCTGTCGGGTGAGGTGTAGCTGTCGGGTGAGGTGTAGTGTCGGTAGTACCGGGTGAGGTGTAGCTGTCGGGTGAGGTGAGCTGTCGGGTGAGGTGTAGCTGTCGGGTGAGGTGTAGCTGTCGGGTGAGGTGTAGCTGTCGGGTGAGGTGTAGCTGTCGGGTGAGGTGTAGCTGTCGGGTGAGGTGTAGCTGTCGGGTGAGGTGTAGCTGTCGGGTGAGGTGTAGCTGTCGGGTGAGGTGTAGCTGTCGGGTGAGGTGTAGCTGTCGGGAGGTGTAGCTGTCGGGTGAGGTGTAGCTGTCGGGTGAGGAGTAGCTGTCGGGTGAGGTGTAGCTGTCGGGTGAGGTGCAGCTGTCGGGTGATGTGTAGCTGTCGGGTGAGGTGTAGCTGTCGGGTGAGGTGTAGCTGTCGGGTGAGGTGTAGCTGTCGGGTGAGTGTAGCTGTCGGGTGAGGTGTAGTTGTCGGGTGAGTGTGAGTCGGGTGAGGTGTAGCTGTCGGGTGAGGTGTAGCTGTCGGGTGAGGTGTAGCAGTCGGGTGAGGTGTAGCTGTCGGGTGAGGTGTAGCTGTCGGGTGAGGTGTAGCTGTCGGGTGAGGTGTAGCTGTCGGGTGAGGTGTAGCTGTCGGGTGAGGTGTAGCTGTCCGGTGAGGTGTTGCTGTCGGGTGAGGTGTAGCTGTCGTAGGCTGTGTCACCTTGGACAAATCCACAGATGGAAGTAGGTCATGCCTGTAGGCTTAGGCCACTGTGGAATTCCCTGTATCAAGATCA
This sequence comes from Cherax destructor, assembly GCA_009830355.1. Taxonomy (NCBI): domain Eukaryota; kingdom Metazoa; phylum Arthropoda; class Malacostraca; order Decapoda; family Parastacidae; genus Cherax; species Cherax destructor. The sequence goes on along the minus strand of WNWK01024085.1, from coordinate 1,424 downwards.
CAACCCTTCATAATAATAATATCTTTATTTACTACCAGTACATGTACAAGGTATACACACCATAGCTGACATCAATGACATACTTCTATATAGAAAGACCCTTGTTATGCTGAGCATTTCCCGCAAATTAGGTCAGTTTTGTCCCAGGATGCGACCCACACCAGTCCACTAACACCCATTTTACTGATAGGTGAACAGTGACAGCAGGTGTAAGGTGACTTAGACCCAGGTACCTACTTACTGCTAGGTGAACAGTGACAGCAGGTGTCTTAAGGAAACACATCCAAATATTTCCACCCGCCCGGGGATCGAACCACGGACCTCAGTGTGTTAGGTGAGTGCGGTACCAACCCAGCTACGGGACACACACAATTATCTATATAGTGGTAATTTTAACCCTAATTAACTACAGTTCAGATGTTAATGTTAACCTGATTAATTACAGTTTTTAACTATTGTTACTTTGGTCATTTATTTCACGTTCCTGTAATTAAGGTGTTGTTCAGTTTCCCATTTGTTCTAATTAATGTTCACTCACTTTCGTGACTTTGTGCTTAAATATTCACTCTCAGAAGTTTACTGTTAATATTCGCTCAATTTAGTCAGCTTTCTCATTAATAATAATAATAATAATAATAATAATAATAATAATAATAATAATAATAATAATAATAATATAGCCTCTCCTCACTTAACGACGGAGTTTCGTTCCATTTCTGGTATATTTTAAATGTTTATACAGTTGTGTACTGTATAAACATTTACTATATAATTATGTTACTACTACGACAAATAATATTACTGCTATAACAACTACTACTGCTATAGCAAGAGTCGTTCACTTGAACGAATCTATCTGGACTTCCTACTCATTTCTGCAACTTTGCAAGCTCCTGAAGATGTGTTTATTGCAAACACGAAAGACCTAGAGCTATCATTCAACTCCCCCCGTAGCTGTTTGCATCTTGTATCGCTTGTTGTATATATATATATATATATAAAGAGCTTCATTTATTTTAAGTGTTTTCTTGTTTACAAAGACGTTGGGAAGCAAATAATTGTCAATTGTTAGAACTAACGAGAGGAATAATCGCGGAATAATTCACTAGCAATTGAGCATTCCACGACGATTGTCAGTACCACAACTACCACCATCGTCACTACCACAACTACCACCATCGTCACTACCACAACTACCACCATCGTCACTACCACAACTACCACCATCGTCACTACCACCATCCCCACTACCACAACTACCACCATCGTCACTACCACAACTACCACCATCGTCACTACCACAACTACCACCATCGTCACTACCACAACTACCACCATCGTCACTACCACAACTACCACCATCGTCACTACCACAACTACCACCATCGTCACTACCACAACTACCACCATCGTCACTACCACAA